>CAWUFW010020681.1:0-143919 GCA_963921515.1 Calotriton arnoldi | reverse complement strand
CATTGAGCCTACGGTAGTCCACACAAAACAGCAGTTCAGGAAGGGGGCGTGGCTATGTCGCGGAGCGTGATGGCCGCGAGTTAAAAGAGCTGCGCTAACGCCTCAATTTTCCCCCTAAACCCGCTACACTAATCCGACTCCCGTGAGGTGGGGGTAGCATCGGAAGTCGTTGGGAACCTGCGGCTGAAAAATCCAGGTTCGGCGGCCCCCGCAGATCGCAGCCACAGCCGTGACGACATTGGGCCTGGGGGAGGCCTGCAGCCGGGGCCTGTCGTGGTGGAGGTGGGGGCGTGGCAGCGTCCCGGCGCCGGCTTCTGTCCAACGCAGGCCCGTGGTTGAGGCCTTTGCCGGCGTGAAAACTCGGCGGAGACGGAACCGCTGTGAGGGCGCCCGGAACCGGCAGCGGCGAAAGAACTGCTGGCGGGGTGAAGCCATCGGCTGTGTGCTGAGTCATCGGCTCACACCAAAGAACCTGGGACAGCCGGTCCCCGGCGAGTCGGGTGATTGGCCGAGTGCAGAGGGCGCCGAGCTCCGCCGCGGGTTCCCCAGAGGGGGCCCGACACAACAGCGTGAGGCGCAGTGCCACTGAGCCCAGAGGGTCAACGTCATACCTTTTTCCCCGGCGAAATAAAGGTGGTGAGTGCGGCAACCCCCCGGGGGGCCGAGCTATCCAGTGCCCTGTGTCGCGGGCGTAGAGGGGCCAATAGAAACAAGAAGTGGCCCAGACTGAGGAGGAATCAGGGGCCTAGGGGCCCATCCCATAAACGACTTGAGGGTCCTTTGCCCCCGTGACTGGTTCCCGCTGGGCCTCTGTGGTCGTAATACTGTTGGGCACGAATACTCCTATATTATTGGGCCCTACGCATAACGCAGTAACCGCTAGTCTGACAGGCAGACTGGGAGTGGATCGTGGGTGCCTGCTGCAACACGGGAATCGGCATAATCGTTGTTGGCGTTAACTGCGCAGGCGAAGGCACCAGTTGACCTAGCAGCTTCCATGGCCCAGAACTGAATGATTTTTTGGTAGTAACTGGAATATATACCTGATACCTATTTTGCCTACTACGGCCTTGTACCCCAGGTCCGGTGAAAAGACCTGTATGCACCGCCGCTCTGCCTGGCCGCCAGTCAGGCTTGGAGGCCTGGAGAATTGAGAGTTGCGACCGCAGTGGGTGCAGTGGGGGTGATCCATTCGTGGGGCACTGTCGGGCCCCCTTCGGCGCAGGTGCAGGTACTCATCACTCGCCGCATCGCGTCATTTGACTCCAAAAGTAGGGCTCTGGTCCTGGGGTGCCACAGTCAGGAAAAGGTGATTCAGTGTACGGTCAGAACAGAGACAAGCGTTATTGGGGCCATGTCGGGCCCAAAGAGCTCAAAAGTAACCCAGCAGACGAAGCTAGACAAATTCGCCCTACCAAAACCCACGGACATGGAGTCTCACCCTAAGGGCAAAGTGGCAGCAGGACCTGAGACTGAACACCCTGAACTAACGTTAAAGGATGTGATGGAGGCTATTTCGGGGGTCCGCACGTCCCTTGAACTGAGAATGGACACGATCTCGACTGACGTAACCTTCATCAGCGCAGACATGACAAAAATCAGCGAGAAAGTAAAGCAAATGGAGATTGTCACCTCCAGTCTCCTGGGAGATACCTCGCAATTGCAATAAGACGTTAAGGAGCTCCAAAACTTTCGGAAATATGCTGAAGATAAACTCGACGACTATGAAGGTCGAACCAGGAGAAATAACATTCGCATTATTAGGGTGGCCAAGAATGCGGAGGGGCCATTGTAGAAGACCTCGTCCTTAACCACTTGCAACCCAAGGGACTTTCCAAATTCTTTGTGGTGGAAAGGGCGCACAGAGTACCTGGTGGACGATCGCGACCTGGTGCGCCTCCATGCTCAATACTGGCCAGATTGCTGAATTTCAGAGATAGGGATGTGATACTCCAGAATGTCAGAATGGCCCCACCTCTTCGCTATCAGAACGCAGAGGTCTCCTTCTTTCCGGACTTCACCCTGCGAGTACAAAAACAACGGAGGTCGTTCATCGAGGTGAAAAAGAAGCTACGCGACAAAGGGGTGCAGTATGCCATGCTGTTCCCAGCCAGGTTAAGAGTGGAGGCAGAGGGTAAGGCGTGTTTTTTTGAACACCCTGAGGAGGCTGCGGACTGGTTGGAGGGCTGGAGAGGTGCGAAAGAACATAATGCCAGATGAGTGGCGTCCAGGACTAAGCTTATCGCCTGCTCTGTCATGGGGTGTGCGGTACTATTGATCGGCCTGCCTTGACTATTTATGCACACTCCGCAGATGGGGGGTGTGTGGGGAGGATATTCTTCTAATATCTATTTTGTGCTGCGGCACATGCTATCCGCTTGTGTCTTATTTCTGATGTATTGCCCAACACTGGGAGAGTACAGAGCATTGAATAAGAGGGGGGGTCGGGGTGGCGGAGCTTTCACCCCCACAGTTTACTTCCTTTAGTTAATTGTTCGGGCGACAGGCACTCTGCATTGTTTGTTTGATGGGCAGTTCGAGGCCCAGAGTGCAGGGGAGCAGGGAGGGGGCGTTGGGTTTGGGGGGATTGTTATTGTTTTTTCAAAGTTCAGAGATGAAGGCATTGTTTCTCCCTAGGCATGGGGAGGAATTAATAATCCACAGGTATGCAGATGACCACGCAATGGGATAAAAGCCTTAGGCTGCTGAGCTGGAATGTCAACGGTCTGGGGGTCAAAGTGAAGCGTTGTATCGTTTTACACCACATTAAAAGGCATTCCCCGGACATAGTGTTCCTCCAGGAGTCCCATCTTGTAGGTAACTCCTGTCAGGCCATGAATAGATGGGGGTATAGATTGATGGTGCACTCGGGTTTCACTTCAGGTTCCAGGGGGGTGGGCATTGTGCTTAAGAAGTCTTTTCCACTCTCGGTACAGCACACTTGGACGGACGAGCTGGGAAGGTATGCAGCCATCTCTGGGCAGTGGGAGGGTAGAACATTAATACTAATGACAATTTACGACCCACCTGGCTTACAGGGCCGCACCTACAAAGACTTAGGGACCATAATGTTGTCGTTCCCAGAGGGTCACCTCGTTGAGGGTGGAGATTTCAACTCAGTAGTATCGGGCGCTGTTGACCGCCATCCTCCATGTGATATTGGCCCCGCGCAGAGATGGCTCCCAGATTTTGACACAATGGGCCTGGTGGAAGTATTGCGGTCGTATCACCCTACCAGTCACCAATATACTTTCCATTCAGGGGCGCACAACAGTCTCTCCCGCATCAACTACCTTCTTGTACCGGCATCCCAGATTAGTTGCGTCCGAGTAGTTAGACATTTAGCGAGGGGAATATCTGATCACTCCCCCGTCTGGGCTGAATTAGTCTTGAATGAGAAAAGGGTCGGTAAAATTGCACTGATTAACCCCTGGTACCTGCGTAGTCCGGTGGTCAAGAAGGCTCTCCTTCAGGCCATGGATTGCTACTTCTCGGAGAATATAGGAACAGTTACATCGCAACAAACTCTCTGGGAGGCTTTCAAAACGGTACTTAGGGGACAAGCACTCTCGCTTATAGCAGGAGTCCGGAAAGAAAAGGTAAAAGACCTGGTTCAAGTGGAAACAGATATCCTCCGGCTGGAGGAAGCGAGCGACGGGGAGGCTGTAGGTGATAAACTGCATGAGCTCAGGCTCAAGAGGGAGGAATACAAGTCTATTGCCACTGACATGGCCAAAACATTGGGCAGGGAAAAAGAGGGCAGGATATACAACTTGGGTGACAAGGCCGGCAAGCTCCTCGCCTGGCTTGATAGGAGGGAACTGGCGAGTCGCCTTGTTCCAGAACTCACAGATGCACAGGGGGGAGGGGGGTTGTGAGGGGGTCGGTGAGGACGGGATGTTTACCCCCCTGTCTCCATGCTTCTCTTACCCCCTGCCCGCACATAGAGACTCGTATGGACCAGGACAGCGTGGGTTAATCACGCCGTCTGCCTCTCGCCTCCAGGGACGTCACGGACAGCTTGGACCTGTCCACCAATCAAGCCACCGAGGGGCGGAGTCGCGGTCCCTAAAGGCGGAAGTCACCGGAAGGGAAGCGTCGTCGGCAGGGAGAGAGCAAGAGGACGTGGAGAGAGACGCCGCGCCGACGGAGACGGATCGAGAGGAGGATCAAGAGAAGGAGACCGTAGGAAACCCGACCCTCCGGACGAGGACGACGGAGTTGACTCCTGGACAGAGGAGTGGTGGACGCCCCCGGAGGATGCTGATGAGCCGCCGCAGCTCTGGAGAGTTGCGGCTGACACGGTACGTAGCCTGGGAAGGGCAGCGGGGAAGGGATTGTAGGGGAGGACCGCAGTAAAGGCTGGACCGCCTAAGGGATTCACGGAGTTTTCACCGAGTGTGTGTGTGTTTACCCCCTTCACTGCCACTACCTGCACGCCGCCAGATCTCTCACGGTTGCTTCTGCTTCCAACACCCCCCTCCCTTTTTCTCACTGATCGTCGGAACGCTCGTTTGGCGTGGGTAGAGTGCATCAGGTGCCCCGCGGGGTTCTCCCCAGAGGTCTGTTGAGAGACCGTGTACCTATATACACTCCATACTGTGCACCGCTATGCTACCCTAGTCCACTCCTCTTCTACTATCACACCCGCCGGTGGATTGTATACCTGGTGAAGGGTTCTGTCTTGCCCTTCTATTGCTGCGGCAAGGTGTAGTAACTGCCCCTCTCTTGTGTTGTTTGTTCCCCATATGAGCCTCCCGGGTTATCCAC
Source organism: Calotriton arnoldi (assembly GCA_963921515.1). Classification (NCBI taxonomy): domain Eukaryota; kingdom Metazoa; phylum Chordata; class Amphibia; order Caudata; family Salamandridae; genus Calotriton; species Calotriton arnoldi. The sequence continues at coordinate 139,149 of CAWUFW010020681.1, read as the reverse complement.
CCCAGAAGAGAAGGAACGCACGCCCAAGAGGACAGAGGAGCAGAGGTCCCGCTATCGCCTGGGAAGAAGAACACAGTTGCGCCCTACACCCAGCCCCCGCCTACTAAGACTTTTATGTATGCCAATTAATAAAGCACAACAACATTGAGCCCATACTCCGGCCTCCTCGCCTATTCTTCCGCCCGTCCCTCTCACACCTGGTGTCAGAAGTGGGATCCGGGAAGACGGAGGCCGCGATGAAGAAGATGGCGGAAGGGCAGGACAAACTGGGCCAGGTTCTGGAACGGTTCCTGACCGCCGCGGAAGAGGACAGAGGGCAATTACACAAGACCCTGACTGAACATACCCAGACACACGAAGCCACGTTTGGCAGGTTGGCAGACACCCTGGGGCAACAGAGAGGGTTTTCCACACCCCCGTCAGTAGTACTGCAGAAGTACGTCAACGGCGAGGACCCCGATTTCTTCTTTTCCAATTTCGAGCGCATGGCCAGGGTTGCCGGTTGGACCGCAGACAAATGGGGGCAGTATCTAGGTCCCCTGTTGACAGGCGATATGCAAGCGGCCTACCAGGCAGCAAACCCCCTTGGCCTCACCCCGTATGCTGATGTAAAAAGGGACATTCTAGAAAGGCTAGGGCTAGACGAAGACACCTACCGAATCCGGCTACGTCAGGTCAAGGAGGGGCTTCAGGAGACTCCACGAGCCCTCTCCTACCGCGTCCGAGACCTGGCCGACCGGTGGCTGAAACCCCTAACATCGTCCAAAGAGGACATTATGGAAAAGGTCTATTTGGAACAGTTCCTTTCTTCCTTGCATCCCCCTGCCCAAAAGTGGGTTCGGCAACACTCCCAACTAACCTTTGAGAGAGCCGTCGAAATCGCGGGTGCCTTTCACAGGGCACAGGAGACACAGCGGGGCAAAGAGGAACAACACTGGAGACCATCAGGGGGAGGCCATCCTCGGGCGAGTAGACCACTTCTTCCCTCTCGTCGACCAGAGGCCCTGGCTGTGGTGCCAACACCCTTGTTCCCTTCTTCCTCGGTCGGCCCCAACCCATATTGGCCCACAATGCTTTTCCTGTGGCGCCTACGGCCACATTGCCCGAGTATGCCCAAAAGGGAGGAACCGATGGAGGTGGGCCTCACCCGCTCGTACTACTGTAACCCTATGGGAAGAAATCCCCCATATCATAGGACAGTACGGGTAAACGGAGAAAACCGACGGGCCTTGATGGACACGGGTTGTCTGCAGAGCGTGATTCGGCCTTCGGCTATACCTGGAGGGGTCACCCGAACCACAGGGGAGGTCAACATACAATGTGTTCACGGAGACAATAAAAGGTATCCCACTACCAACGTGCAGGTCCAGCACGGACCCTCTGAACAACCCGTGTCCCTGCGGGTAGGGCTGGTGCCACGACTGCCAGAGACATTGGTTCTAGGGTCCGATTATCCGTACATGTCTACAGTGATACCAGAACAAAGCGTCGACCAGGACGATTGGTGCCAGTCAGCCCCCTTTGCCAATGAATCCTTTGTGGGATGTCCCTCCGTGAAAGACCTCAAAAGCCGGAACCAGAAGAGGAGAGAAAAAAGACGCTGGACGCACATAGCCCTAACCCAGACTAACGAAGAACCCCTGTGGCAATACGATAGGGGCTTCTTTGCAGCCCAACGAGAAGATCCAACCCTAAGAGAGGCATGGAACCAGGCCACCGACACCGAGAACCCAGACAAAGTAGGTCCTCAGTTTGTCATAAAGGAGGGGATGATATACAGAAAAGGGGGGAAGAACCAACCACTCCAACTGCTGGTACCCCAGTCCTATAGAGAGAAAGTGATGTTCCTCGCCCATAGTCATCTGTTGGGGGGCACTTTGGTGAAGAAAAGACTGAACAAGACATCCTAGGGAAATTCTTTTGGCCAGGCATTTATCAGCAGATCAGTCAGTATTGTAGACGGTGCCCCATCTGTCAGAAGAACAGTCGGTATCGACCCCCAAAGGCGCCCTTGTGTCCCTTGCCCATTATTGAGGAGCCCTTCTCTCGTGTGGGGATGGATATAATCGGTCCCTTACTTCCCTCCCGAAGCGGGTGTAGGTACGTGTTGGTGATGGTAGACTATGCCACCCGGTTCCCCGAAGCGGTGGCCCTGAGACAACCAAACGCCCAACAAATAGCTAAAGCCATGGTGAACATATTTTCCAGGGTTGGATTTCCCCGGGAGGTGATTTCCGATCAAGGAACACCCTTTGTGTCCCTCCTTATGAAGCAAGTATGTGCCCAGTTGAAGATAAAACAGATCCGTACGGCGGCCTACCACCCCCAGACGGACGGGCTGGTAGAGCGATATAATGCCACCCTGAAAAAAATGTTAGACCTTGAAACCCGCCGATGGGAGGAAATGCTACCCCTAGCCCTGTTCGCTATAAGGTGTAAACCCCAGAGGAGTACTGGCTATTCGCCTTTCGAACTCCTATACGGGCGACAGCCCCGTACCCTGCTTGACATGGCCAAGGAGGAATGGGAAGAAAGGCCAGAAGGGACCAAACCCCTCCCCGAATATGTTATGAACCTGAAAACCCATCTCCAGGAAATACATAGCATATGTAGAACACACCTGGAGAATGCACAAGAGGGCCAGAAACGACAGTACGATAAAACTACTAAACCACGTACATTGAAGGTAGATGACTACGTCCTCCTCATGATGCCCACCTCTGACCACAAACTCTTAGGTCAGTGGCAGGGCCCCTTCCGGGTCGTAGAAGTAGTTACCCCCGTCACTTATCGTCTCGAGATGGACCCCCTGAAGAGAAGCAACACCCAGATATTCCACATTAATCTGTTGAAAAGATGGTACGGGGAACCCCCCCCGTTCCTGTCTCTCTGGCCCAAGACCACCCTGTAGCATACCATCAGAGCAGGGATCCTGAGCTGTCTGTGGAACAGCAGAAGTCCCTAGACACCTGCCTGTGGCCCTTCAGGGCCGTCTTTTCCTCCACCCCAGGTCGAACCACCCTCACAGAACATTCAATTACCACTCTGCCGGGAAGCGGGTAAAGCTGCGACCGTATCGCCTTCCTGAATCCCGCAGACAGGCGGTGGAGCGCGAGATACAACAAATGCTCCACATGGGTGTCATAGAACCGTCCAAGAGCGAATGGAATTCGCCCATAGTCTTAGTACCGAAGCCGGACGGTTCTATTAGATTTTGTATCGACTTCCGCGAGGTCAATAAGATCTCCCAGTTCGACACCTATCCTCTACCCCGGGTGGACGAACTGGTGGAAAGGCTAGGAAAAGCCCAGTACATCAGTACATTAGACCTCTGTAAAGGGTACTGGCAGGTCCCCTTAACGAAAACTGACAAGGATAAAACAGCATTCTCCACCCCGGGGGTTATATCAGTTCACGGTATTGCCCTTCGGGTTACACGGGGCCCCGGCTACTTTCCAAAGGCTGATGAACAACCTACTCAGACCCTGTGCCGCATATGCCGCGGCATACATTGACGACATAGTCATTCACAGCCCCACCTGGGAGGAACATCTACGCCACCTGGCTAAGGTCGTTCAGACCTTAGGGGAAGCCGGTCTCACCATTAATCCCACCAAAAGCCGGCTAGCTGCTCGGTCGGTGAAGTGCTTGGGGTATCTTCTTGGGGAGGGGTTAATCAAACCACAGAGGGAAAAGGTAGCCGCCATAGCCGATATCCCGTTTCCCCACACCAAAAGAGAGCTGAGGGCCTTCCTAGGCATTCTAGGTTATTTTAGATGCTTCATACCTGACTTCTCGCAGACAGCTGCGCCTTTAACCGACCTGCTACAGAAACACAAGAACGCAGAAAAGGAGTTACGGCAACCGTCCCTCGGTCTTCAGCGAGCCTTCCACGCCTTGAAACGAGCCCTTACCTCCGACCCTGTGCTCCTGAGTCCTGAGTATGACAAACAATTCATCCTCCAAACAGATGCATCAGAGCAGGGACTGGGCGCGGTACTGTCTCAAACCGACCCCCAGGGACAAGAGCGGCCCATACTGTACATAAGCAGGAAATTGTTCCCCCGCGAAACACGATACTCCGTCATAGAAAAGGAGGCCCTAGCCATCAAATGGGCGATTGAGACTCTCCGGTACTATCTCGAAGGTAGGGAGTTTACTCTGTATACCGACCACGCCCCTTTAGAGTGGCTGTCGCGCAACAAAGGGCACAACAACCGGGTCATGAGGTGGTTTCTGGCACTTCAGCCCTTCCATTTCACCACTTTACATCGGAAGGGCAGAGAGCAGACCAATGCAGACTATCTCTCACGCCATCCCTTGACCCGTTTCTTGCCGGCAAGAAAGTAAGGGGGAGGGATGTGAGGGGGTCGGTGAGGACGGGATGTTTACCCCCCTGTCTCCATGCTTCTCTTACCCACTGCCCGCACATAGAGACTCGTATGGACCAGGACAGCGTGGGTTAATCACGCCGGCTGCCTCTCGCCTCCAGGGATGTCACGGACAGCTGGGACCTGTCCACCAATCAAGCCACCGAGGGGCGGAGACGCGGTCCCTAAAGGCGGAAGTCACCGGAAGGGAAGCGTCGTCGGCAGGGAGAGAGCAAGAGGACGTGGAGAGAGACGCCGCGCCGACGGAGACGGATTGAGAGGAGGATCAAGAGAAGGAGACCGTAGGAAACCCCGACCCTCCGGACTCGGACGAGGACGACGGAGTTGACTCCTGGACAGAGGAGTGGTGGACGCCCCCGGAGGATGCTGATGAGCCGCCGCAGCTCTGGAGAGTTGCGGCTGACACGGTACGTAGCCTGGGAAGGGGAGCGGGGAATGGATTGTAGGGGAGGACCGCAGTAAAGGCTGGACCGCCTAAGGGATTCACAGAGTTTTCACAGAGTGTGTGTGTGTTTACCCCCTTCACTGCCACTACCTGCACGACGCCCGATCTCTCACGGTTGCTTCTGCTTCCAACACCCCCCTCCCTTTTTCTCACTGATCGTCGGAACGCTCGTTTGGCGTGGTTAGAGTGCATCAGGTGCCCCGCGGGGTTCTCCCCAGAGGTCTGTTGAGAGACCGTGTACCTATATACACTCCATACTGTGCACCGCTATGCTACCCTAGTCCACTCCTCTTCTACTATCACACCCGCCGGTGGATTGTATACCTGGTGAAGGGTTCTGTCTTGCCCTTCTATTGCTGCGGCAAGGTGTAGTAACCGCCCCTCTCTTGTGTTGTTTGTTGCCCATATGAGCCTCCCGGGTTATCCACCCCAGAAGAGAAGGAACGCACGCCCAAGAGGACAGAGGAGCAGAGGTCCCGCTATCGCCTGGGAAGAAGAACACAGTTGCGCCCTACACCCAGCCCCCGCCTACTATGACTTTTATGTATGCCAATTAATAAAGCACAACAACATTGAGCCCATACTCCGGCCTCCTCGCCTATTCTTCCGCCCGTCCCTCTCACAGGGGTAATAACAGATCCGCAGGCAATTGTCAATGAGTTTGCCGAACATTACCACCAAGTATACCGCACAAGCTCTATCTTGTCGGAGGAGGATTCGGGGGCACTGCTTGCGGACATACGACTTCCTGCTCTGTCATCTGATGAACAGAAGTCCTTAGATAGTGCTCTCACAAATGACGAGGTAGCGCAGGCGATAAGAAACTTCCAGTCCGGGAAGGCGCTTGGCCCAAATGGCCTGCCAATAGAATTGTACAAGTCAAAGCCTGATTCCGTCGCCCCACATCTACGGGCAATGTTTGAGGAGAGCAAAGAGAAGGGAATGCTTCCCTATGACCAGCGGGTAGCTACCTTAGTGACAATCTATAAGGAAGGTAAGCCCAGGGATAAGTGCTCGTCGTACAGACCTATTTCCCTGTTGAATGCAGAGCCCAAAATCTTGACCAAACTGTTGGCGAGTCGCTTGACCCAAGTTCTTAGTAAACTGGTGCATCCTGATCAATCGGGCTTTATGCCTCATCGTAATACAGCACTGAATTTGCGGAGGCTGCATGGCGTGTTGGGCAGAATCGAAACGATTCAGGAAACGGCAGTGGTAGTATCATTAGATGCCACAATGGCATTTGACACCATCGAATGGTCATATCTTTTCGCAGTCCTGACAAAGCTAGGTTTCGGACCCGAATTTATGGGCTGGGTAAGGCTGCTGTATTCCGAGCCCATGGCACAGGAAGAGGTCAACAACAAGAAGTCGGAGGTGTTTGCGCTGGGTCGTGGGACACGTCAGGGCTGTCCGCTGTCACCACTGTTATTTGCACTCTCCCTTGAGCCATTAGCGGCATGGATTCGTAAAGATCCAATAATCCGTGGCCTCAAGTGGGCGGACACATGGGAAGACCGCATCTCCCTATATGCGGGTGACATTCTCTTATATCTTGCCTCCCCAAGGCCTCGCTTCATAGAGTCATCAACATATTTACGAATTTCGTGAAGTACTCCGGTTATAGGATTAACTGGACCAAGTCCGTAATATATGTCCTCAGTGGTGAGCCCCCACCCCCATCCAAGAACTGCCCAATCCAGGTGGCCAGGGACGGCTTCCAGTATCTGGGTATTTTCATATCAGCAGACCCAAAGATGCGATACGACCGTAATTTGCTTCCCCCCTCCAGAGATTGAGACGAGATGTGGAGCACTGGAGGGCACTCCCTTTGTCTCTGTTGGGAAGAGCAACGCTTTTTAAAATGATGGCTTTGCCCAGTTTCCTATATGCCCTGCAGAACAACCCCGATCTAGTCCCAGCGCGATATTTTAAAGAAATTAAAGGCCTTCAAAGAGAGCTACTCTGGGAGGGCAGGCCATGTATAGCCTTACAAAAGCTAGTACTGTCATGGTATGACGGTGGGATAGCTCTCCTAGACATCAAAAAATATTATTGGGCTGCTCAACTGGCCGCAATCAATCACAGTACATATCGGTGCTGGGATGATCCAGGGTATAGGATGGACAAATGGCTGCTCCCAGGAGGCAATTTCAACAGGGCCATATATTCCAAAACTAAAAAGTTTCCGCTCACTGGGCCAACCAGGCACTCAGTACAAGTCTGGAAGGCAGCGAACAGAAGTCTGGGGTGGGACCAGTAGCTCACGCGGGCCACTCCTTTGTGGGACACTGAGTAGTTAGGAACCCTGCAGGCATCGAAGGGGTTTGACAAATGGGATCTGATCAGGATCTCAAAGATCGGAGATCTGTGGCAGAAGGGGGAGATGGTGTCATTTGCCGCCCTGAAAAAAGAATACGAATTAGCTGACAAAGAATATTTCCGGTATTTACAGGTGCAACATGCACTAATGTCGAATTTGCCCAAGGGGGAATCTCCCCCAGAATCATCGCCGCTGGAAGACAGGTTGCTAGATGGTTACATACCCACAAAAGCGATCTCCCTCACCTACAAGAAATTAATAAATAACACTTCCGATCCTCTCGTTTTGATAAGGGGGCGGTGGGAGAGAGATGGATTAGAACTCGACGACGAAGAGTGGCAGGAGGCAGTAGCATCCCAGAGAGAAGTCGCGATTTCCTGCAGGCTCCGCCTGGTTCAGCTGAAGATCTTACATGGAGTCTATGTGTCAGGGTCCAGACTCGTTAGCATGGGGAGAGTGACTGATGGGTTGTGCAGGAGGCAATGTGGGCAGGAAGGTACATTCATGGATATAATATGGAATTGTGCAGGTATTCAGACTTACTGGAAGGGGATACATGAGTGTATGAATGAAGTGCTCGAAGTAAGACTCAGACCTGAAGCCAAACGATGTCTATTGAATGTCTGGGAACCTACCGATTTAAACAGCAAAGGGAAAATTTGGGTCACATTGGGCCTGATGGTGGCTAAGAGAAACATCGCCCGGCTGTGGGGCTCTGGAGTGTTGCCCACATTGGCTACCTGGAAGGCAGACATGGATTGGTGCATGCTTAGAGAAAAGACAGTGTATGTTGCACGGGGGTATCCCAAAAAGTGGTCCGCAATTTGGGACAAATGGAATGTACACAGAGGGAACATTTGTATTCCACCTATTGTCCTTACCCCTGAAGAACCTCTAACGCCTTCAGTCCCTACTTGTGGTTCATCGACAAAATGATGTCAGTGTAACAGAATGCTGTGCTATTCCTCCTTTTGTATTCAGAAATGTCATTTTTCTCTGTTTAATAAAAAGATTAATAAAAAAAAAAAAACGCAGTTCAGGAGTGTCCCCAGGTGCAGCAGCTTTTGGGACCAAGAACACTGGGCTGGCCCAAAGACTGTTGGAGGACTCTATCACCCCTAACACCAACATCTTAGAGACCTCCTCTTTGATGCTGGCACTGACCCGGTCAGTCAACCTGTAAATCTTGCGCTTTACAGGAGGGCTGTCCCCATTGTCCATGTCATGGGTACACCAGTGAGTAACACTTGGGGTCAGAGAGAACAGTGGGGCAAGCTGTCCCAACAACCGGTGACAGTCACTCTGCTGCTCTGGGGTCAGTGTAGGGGAGAGGATCACACCTTGCACTGACCCATTGTGCTCTTTGGTGGACAGGAGGTCAGGGAGAGGTTCACTCTCCTCTTCCACCCCATCATCTGTCGAAAAGAGCATGCTCACTTCCGACCTTTCGAAGTGGGGCGTGAGGCGGTTCACATGGAGGACCCTCAAAGGGTTCCTGGGAGTCTGCAAATTCACCAAGTAGGTGACATCACTTTTGCGCTCCACCAACTCAAAAGGCCCAGTCCACTTGTCCTGCAAGGCACACGGTTCCACTGGGGCCATGACCAACACTTTTTGCCCAGGTTGAAATTCGACCAGAGTGGCATTCTGGTCATACCACTTTTTCATTTCTTCCTGGCTTGCTTCCAGGTTCGTCTGAGCAAGTTTCCTGAAGCAGGCAGTATGGTTTCTGAAAGCCAGCATGTAACTAAACACATCCTGTGGAGTTTTCCTGGGAGCTGCCTCCCAGCCTTCCTTCACCAAACTCAGAGGTCCTCTCACAGGGTCACAATACAGGAGCTCAAAGGGACTAAACCCAAGAGACGTCTGAGGCACCTCCCTGTATGCAAAGAGAAGGCATGGCAAGAGGTAGTCCCACTTACGCCTCATGGGTTCTGTTAGACCCATAATCATGCCCTTCAAGGTTTGGTTGAATCTCTCCACCAAACTGTTACCTTGTGGGTGGTAAGGTGTGATTAACTTGTAGGTTACACCACACTCCTTTCACAGGGATGTCAGATACTTCGATATGAAATTGGTCCCAGGGTCGGAAACCACCTCTCTGGGGAAACCCACATGGGAAAAGATCCCCATTAATGCCCAGCCCACCACTGGCGCCGTCGTTGTCCTGAGAGGGATTGCCTTCGGGTACCCGGTGGCATGGTCCACCAAAACCAGGATGTACCTGTTGCCCATGGCTGTCTTGGGATCTAGTGGCCCCCCAATGTCCATCCCTACCCTTTCAAAAGGGGTTCCAACAACTGGAAAAGGTTGGAGAGGAGCTTTAACCTTCCTCCCACTCTTACCACTTGCCTGGCAAGTTTGGCAAGACCTGCAATGTCCATCCGACTGCCTTCGCATTTGGGGCCAGAAGAAGTGGGTGACAAGCCTGTCAAAGGTCTTGTCCTGCCCCAAATATCCTGCCAAAGGCATGTCATGAGCCAGACCCAGTAGGAAGGCCCTGAGGTGCTGGGGTACCACCAGCACACGGGCTGACCCAGGCTTAGCGGCTTTAGGCTCGCTTTACAGGAGACCATTCGATCCAATGTGATCCAGACTGATCACCAGCTGCCTGGTTTGCAGCCTGCTGCCACAAACCCTCGGGAGAAGGGCATTCTTTCCGCTCCCTGCAGAATTCTTCCCTGGTGGGACCACCTTCTTGCTGCCAATGGGTCAGCTCAGAGATGTCTCCCAGTTCAGCTACCTGCTCCCCTGTAGGTACCGGGGCGTCCCCCTCAAGGTCAGCCTCTTCCCGGTCTGTGGGAACCTCAGGGGCCGGTTTCCCGCGCCCAGCGTCTGATTGGTAACGCGGGCACTCGGGCAATGCCCGAGGGGCCGGTATCCGAATTCCAGCTGTGGGCTGCTTTTTAGAGCAGCCTGGGGGGCTGATTTGGGCAGTGTCTGCGTTGTTCGATGCTGCCAGTGGCCCAGTGGGTGCCTGAGTGGCCTTTCTGGATGTAGATGGGCGTCCTTACCTCCCTTTTATCAACGGCAGAGGTGTTACTCCCTTTCTCTCGCTGGGCCGGCCCATTAATATGTGCATATTGAGTGGGGGCAGGGGGCCTGAGCAAAAGTGGCCTCACTTGTTTTCAGGTGTGTTTCACCAGTGTAAACTAATCCGTGCATTTTTTTTTAAACCCCCCCCTTTTTTATAAAATTTCGCTGAAGCAGTGTTTTGCAAAATGCAATATGCAAATGTGGGCCACTTTTTTAGCGTGCCCGGGCCGATTTTTAATCCCAATCCTTTCTCTTGGCAGGGACCTGGGCCACTGTTTAAGGCTCTAGTTCCTTCTGATCACCCTTTCTGGCCGCCATTGACCGAGTGGTCACGCATGCCCACTCTGGCAACCCAAGCATTTCCAAGTGAGACCTGAGCTCAACATCCTTCCACAAGGACTGCTCTAGGTCGTTACCTAGCCGACAATCTACAGGCATGGTAGGGCTCACAACCACCCTCAAGGGACCCGAGACCCCCCATTCAAAGGGAACCGGCGCCAGCATACACTGGCGCTCCGAGTTGTCTACAGCAACTACTTGGCGGAATGCCCCGGGGACTACCTGCTCCTCAGAGACCAGGTGACACCGGACTAAGGTCACACTGGCTCCAGTATCTCTGACAGCCTCTTCCCATTGATGGTCACCCATGTGCTGTATTTCTCTGTGTTAGGGGGCACCTGGTTTCCTGGGACCATCTCACTGTCCCCTAGTGAGAGGGGGGTCATTTCTGCGGGATCCCCACCCTCCTGTGGGCACCCCTCCTCCCCAAGCGCTACACTAGCCAACACCTTGGTCTGTCCACCGGTGGGTGGCTGCTCCCTCTTGGGGCACTTGGGGTCCCCCCTTATGTGACTCACCTGCTTAGAGGCGAAGCACGTCTGGGGCCGGTCTCAGCAGGCTTTCCTGAAGAGACCCCTTGTTTCTTACCTCCTGGGGGATGGGAACCTTTACCCTGGGTGTTAGTTTGGGGCCCTTTAGAGAAAACCTCTGCTTTACCCTTGTCCCCCCCCACTTTTCTGCTGGGGGCCCTGCCCACCTTTGGCTGAGTCTCCCCCAAATGCTTTCTTGTGGACCCTGGTACTCACCAAGCGGTCCGTCTCCATAGCAAGCTTCCTGGGGTTAGTAAGCTTACTATCAACCAAGTACTGGCGCAGCTCTGCAAAACGTAGACTAGACAAGTGCTCCCATGCAATCAAATTGTAGAGCCCCTGAAAATCTGTTACATTACTGCCCTTCACCCAGCCATCCAGTGACCTGCAGAACGAATCTACACATTCCAACCAAGTGTTGGCATCAGACTTATTACTGGACCTAAACTGATCCCTGTACTTTTCAGGAGTGAGTCCATACTTGGTGAGGAGAGCGTCCTTCATATCAGCATAGGTGAGGTTCTGCCCCTTACCCAAAGCTATCAGAGTATCCCTTGCTTCTTCTGGAAAGAGCCGGCGTCGGTAGGCCAAGGCTGCGGTGCGGGATGAGAACGGTGCGTCGTGTAACTTACGAGCGGTGCCCTTGAACCACGGTGCGAGCAGCGGCGTCTATGTCGGCGTGGAACGGCGTCATCGGGGATACCAGGGCAACAGCGTGAAGCGAGGCGGTGCGGAGTGCGGTGCACACAGGTCGCGGTGCAAGCAGCATTCGGTGGCGGCGTCAGGTGGCATCGTTGGTGAGACCAGGGTTGCGGTGCGGCATTGCCCTCTGCGGTGCCTTCAGGACACGGAGGCGGCAGCGGCGTCGTAGACGGCGTCGGGTTGCTTTTCTTCTGTTGCAGCACAAAACACACAGTTCCCAGTGCTGATGGCAGAAGAACTTGAAGTCTTTGCTGTTCCTGAGACTTCTTGAACAGGGGGTAAGCTCTACCTCAAGCCCTTGGAGAAACTCACAAAAAGGAAGTTGCAGAAAGTTCAGTCCAGTCCTTTCACTGCCCAAGACAGAAGCAGCCACTGTAGGCCAACACAGCAAAGCACACAGCAAAGTGGTAGTCTCTCCTCACAGCTTCTCCAGCTCTTCTTCTTGGCAGTCTTCTTGGTTCCAAAAGGGTTCCAAAAGAGTTCTAAAGTTTAGGGGTTTGGGCCCTGCTTTTTATAGCCCAAAATCCTTTGTTCTCTGGGGGTAGAGAGTGTCTGTGCCCAGCCAGAACCAGTTCTGCCCTCTCTGGTGCAGCTTCCTGGCAGGAGGTGGAGACAGCATTGTCAGAGGCAGACCAGGCCCATTCAGGTGATAGAAAATCTCCTCCCCTACTCTAAATGCAGCCCAGGTCTATTCGGCCCATCCCTGACCCATCTAGACTCTCTGTAGCCACTGCTCCTCCCCAGTCCCTGTTATCCCAAAGCCAGAATGTCAATCAACAAACCCAGCAGAGGCACACTGGATGGCTGAGCAAGAAAATTCCTACTTTCTAAAAGTAGTATTTTCAAACACAGAATGTAAAAATCACCTTTCCTAAAAGATGCATCTTTAGATTCTGAGTTCAGGCATACTAAACTTTATTTTTCTACCTTGTTCCCAGGGGTAGTTACATTTATAAGATGTTATAAACAAACTCCTCATTCTGTCCTATGCGAACAGGTAGCCTTGCAATAGTGAAAAGTGAAATTGGCAGTAATTCACTATCACGACATGCCACACACACCAGGGCATTTCCTACCTTTCACATACACTGCACACTACCCACAGGGGTACCTTGGGCCTACCTTAGGGGTGACTGATATGTAAGAAAAAATGAAGGTTAGGGCCTGGGAAGTGGCTACACTTGCCAAGTCGACATGGCAGTACCAGACTGCACACAGGCTCTGGAATTGCAGGCCAGAGTTACATTTACAGGTTGCTTGTGTGGGTGGCACAACCCGTGCTGCAAGCCCACTAGCAGCATTTGATTTACAGGCCCTGAGCACACGCGGTGCACTGTACTAGGGACTGACTAGTAAATCAAATCAGCCAATCATGGAAACACCAATCCATAATAACAAATTTACAACAGGAGCACTTGCACTTTAACACTGAACAGCAGTGAGAAAGTGCGCAGAGACACTAAACCAGCAAAAACAGAGTCAAAACAGGGAGGACAGAAAGCAAAAAGACAGGGGAAACACGCCAAAAGATGCCAAGTCTAACAGGCTTCAAATGAGGGTGTTTCCCGCTTTCAGCAAAGCATAACTTACGGAGAAACATCTTGTTAGTGTTAACTAAAGAGGTGTGTGAGAAATCATCCCTAAAGCCGCTATTCCTATGCAATACTCTCAAGCAAAATACTTAGCAAAGTTGTGCATATAACTTTACAAAGGCCGCAAAAGAAATAAACACCTTGCCACTTCTCTCACCACGATTTACTCCATAAATCAGGTAACCATCTGTAAACTGCCTTGGCCGAGCAAAGGGAACCAAAAGGGAGGAACTCTGTAGCTGACATAAATTGCTGTGATTGCCATCGGTGACACTTCAACAGGCCGGAAGGAATACACTGAATGATTAGAACCTGGCAGATGCAGACAGGAGAGGCAAGAGGTAAATAAGGAGACAGATTGATGAAACGGAATAAATAATGACAGAATGAAATGTCAGATAAAGAGCAGAATACACATGGAGCTGAAAAATAAAGAAGCGGGAGATAAGTAAAACAAATGACAGACAAAAGCGAGACACGCTGGTGACACAGCATGTTGTATAATTATCTGTACTGTACCAGTGGCGCACGGAACACGAACGGGCAGGAGATAGTTTCCATATGCTGATAAACTTACACTCTGCTACCTCCCTGCTGCCCTGGGTGAATAAGCCATGTATACAACCTGTCACATTTTGGATGAATTTCCACTGTGTGATTGAGTGGTGGGACACAAGGATAATTCGACACTTTAGAATATGCTAACTTATTTTTTTATTTTTTTATTGTTCGGTCTTCTTTATATTTGTTACAAGTAAATTAAATCAATTTATTGTCATTTTCTCTTAAAGTGAGTCTGCTGTTCCCTTATTTGAAGCCTCGAGGAACTTCTCTTCTTTTAGCTCAAAACTATTTCTCAGTATTGTCCAGTACAATTGGAACAATTCCCAGCTCATAACTGTCTCTTATTTCAAGGTTAACTCCATTCATTACACAGCTTCCTTAGGCTTTGTTTCCTTTCTCTTCTCAGGTTCTTGATCGTGAGGATGCCAAGATTTCCTTCGAGAGCCTCCAGTTTCCCTACCAATTAAGTCTTCTTAGGATTAGTCTTATATTTTCCTTTAAAGGAATTGTTTATTACTATTCTTTTTCAACACACATTAAAAGCATAACATCCAAATAAATGTGCATTATGTTACATCATCATGGACCCACAACCTGAAAATGTTTCCTAGAAGCTGTCATTTGTTGTGGCAAGTATTTGCTATGAGAGAGTCTATGGAGAGTTAAAACTAGCCTAGCTATCAACATTTTTTGCCAGAAAGAATTATCTCGACTCATCAGCAATCACCATGATGAAGGGAAATGGCCCCCGACTCTCGTGTCAGCGTTCTTCACTCCACCCTATTTGGACCACAAAATGACCAGGTCTGTCTCCCTCTCTCGGGTGCTTCATCAAGTCATTTCCGGCTGCGTGACAAGGTTCTCCTATGGAAACTCCTGAACATTCTTTATATAGATTCAGGGGCAGCTCCTCCGCTATGGAGGAGGAGCATCGCCCCCCTCCCCACCCCACCAGCAGCCCCAAAAGTCGAAAAATAAAACGATGATAACATGGGTTGATTACGTTTTATTTTTCAGCACGATTGAGTCTTGGGGGTGGGGCAGACAATGACAGGCTGTGAAGCTGGAGGGGAAGTGGTGTGCAGCACTGCTGTCAGTGCGCATTTGGGTTTGGCCGGCTGTCTTAGGCCAACCAACCACACATGCAAACTGAGCTGTCTCGAACCCTAGCTGGCTTGCCAGGTTGGAGACAGAAAAGCACAGTCCCGGTCTCCCTGGGAGTGCAAATCTGTTATATCCTCATTCTGTTATTGTATGCTACCCAGCCTAGCTGTCTCCTAGCTGCTCAGCCAGAGTGAGAGATGGTATCGGAATGTTGGTGTGACTGTGATGAATGGAATGCTTGGGTGCCTGTGTGGATGAGTGGTGACAGTTGGAGATGGGCTGAACAGCAGGCAGGCTGCTCCTGGTGGGGCTGTTGTAACAGCTGAAGAGGCTGGATTAAAGGCTGGCAACTGGAATAAAGACTGATGTATATATCTACTTGGAACCAATAAAGAAACCAACAAAACTTTACCTGGCTGCTTGTCTGAAGATACAACATATTTTGGCGACGACCTGGACCTGGACTCAAGTGTTATTCAAGATTTAAAAGCTGTCTACAAATGGAGAAGGATAAACTACAGAAACCAAGAGCAACTACAAGAGACAAGAGTAACTACAAGAAGCAAGTTTGGAGCTACAGGCTAGCCAGCCCCACCAGTGTCCTTGTCAACGGACGGCCCCAGCCACCAGTGTCCCAGCCTGGACATGCTCCATTGGACTCTTAAAAATGACTGTGATCCATGTGGGTGTGGTGTGAGCCTCACTACTTCCACATATGCCTGGACATGCTCAAATGGTCTTTTACACCATTAAAGGTTAAGTGGTGTGAGCATGTGTGTGATACAGCCATATCGTTCTGAAGAGGTCTGCATAGTGTTTATAGCTTGCTGAAAACTGGAGTTTTATATTCAAAATTCATCTTTAATGTTACTACAGATGTCTTCGCAAGTGCACTGGTTCCAGATGTTTCTACACAGTGCGATATGTGCCACTAAAATACTTTGGTTTCTGCCAAGTACGACTGTGTCAAAGCGTGGATGTCAATGAGGCCACAAAGGAGCAACATGGCTCAATACAAGTAAGCATGTCGTCTAACTTGTTTTAAACATATGCAGCATTTGCATAGTGACTGTTGGATACTACGGTCTGTGACTTTGTTTTGGCTGAGGAGACGCATGGAGAATGCGACCATAGAGGTTTCCAAGTGTCTTTGTTGTGGCAATTTTTGTCCGTGGTTTTATCATCAAGTCTGAGCCTGGTCAAGAGTTTGGGCCGTTAGAAGCGCGCGCACTCCGTTCAAATGGATCTACATTTATGCGCGAGCAATCTCACCTGTTCCAGCACACGCGCTGTATCTCGAGGATTTACTTTCACTACGTTGTTTCTTCTACGCAGCACAGTCGAAGGACGCCCTGCAGCTCAACCGTGCTGTGAGCCATCCGGCTCAGCATCACGTACGTGCCGACATCTTGGGTTTGGAGGCACCACCGAAGCACCGGAGCCACGTTGTGTTATGTGGTTTCCAGCACTTCTGCATGTTTACTGCCAACCACGTTGTTTGCTTTTCTATAAAGCTTAGTGAAAATCTGAAGGTGACCGGGCACGTCGCTATCTCCAGATCGGCTGCACATCATGTCTTCTTTCCTGCTGTTGGATATTTGTGTGGGGCACCAAGAACTCGCAGGTACTCTGTATGTTCCTCTGCCACTTTCCGGGTTGCTGTCTAGCCCGCGTGTTTTGCCATTAGTTTCGTCTTTCTTCGTGTGGTAAACTACTCAAGAAAACAGCATCCCCATTAATTGATGGTTCATACCTGTGGTCTCAGTTGTTTCTACAGTGTATACAGTTTTTGCTTCTTAATCGCGTTTCCTCGCTGGATCCACATTTTTCACTTGGACACAGACTACGATGCCTGTTTGTTACTCCTGAGTGCATGCAATTATAACTTTTTATTTTTGTCTGCCAGAAATGTTTTCTTTTGGGGGGATGACTTCTGGTTAGCAGTGTTCTGCGCATGCATTAGCTGCGGGTGTCACCATTGTTAGTTTGTATGTAGTTATGCGGTCAAGATGTGCTTTTTAGCACAGTTTTCAATTTGGCAAACAACATTGTGGCACAGATCTATGAAGCGAGGCTCAGTCTATATTGAAGTGTTGTATGGGGGCAAATAACAAGTCTGTGCTTGTAAACGCTCATCTGTTTTACATTGGTCTATTGTGGAACTTTTACATGACTCTATATATTAACATATTACATGTGGGGGTGCACTATACAAGTGTGTGCCCAGAGTTGCACCACTCGGGTGACAGATCGCTCACCGGCGTGGGTTACAGTTTTAATGTTCTACAGTTATTGTAATGGAGTTTGTATGAATTATGGATCATTTTGTTTCAATGTTTTTCTCTAGGAAACTGTTTCGTGATGCCACAGTTTACGCTTCTTTATACATGGGTGGCCCTTGTATTTTAGTGGGTGGTAGTCACATTGTACACCCTTACATGAGGGATGGGCATGGGTACTAGTCCTATTCCTACATTTTACATTAACCCCTTCGATGCTCATGACGGAATGGTTCCGTCATGAGCATCGGTGCCCCTGTGCTCATGACGGAACCATTCCGTCATGAGGCCAGGGGCACGAAATCCCTCTGCTGCAGACAGCAGAGGGATTTCTATTACTCCCCTGTGACCTCGGGAGCTGGGGAAGAGCTTCGCCAGCTCCCGAGGCCCCCTCCCTGGATTCTGTGCAATGACGATCAGCGCGCACGTCGCGCTGTCGTCATTGCACAGTACTGAAACTGAAATGAGCCTTTAGGCTCATTTCAGTTTCACTCTACATGCTCAGGGGCTATCTCAGCCCCCTGAGCACGTAGAAAGACGGAGAGGTATCATTGGAAAGGGAGAATCTCCCTTTCCAATGGTATCCCTCCCCAGTGGATCCCTAGCTGGGGATCGCCCCAGGAGGGCGATCCACAAGCAGGGATTTACCCCCTAGACACCAGGGAGGGGGGAGCGGCCCCTTGGGCAAGGGCCTTCGCTCCCCCCATAAATTAATGGGCACAATTCAGTCTTTCTGCCCCCCCGGGGGGCAGAAAGCCCACTAAAAGCCAGGGATTTTTTTGGTGCATTTTTTTTTGGGTGGGGGCTGCCCGAAACGGGCACGCCAATGCCCCCACCCCCCGCCACCATTACAGCCTTTCTGCCCCCCCCGGGGGGGCAGAAAGCCCACTAAACGCCAGGGATTTTTCTTTGCACCATTTTTTTAGGGTGGGGGCTGCCCGAAACGGGCCCACCAATGCTCCCACCCCCCCGCCACCATTACAGCCTTTCTGCCTGGGGGGCAGAAAGCCCACTTGACACCAGGGATTTTCTTTTTGCACATTTTTTTAGGGTGGGGGCTGCCCGAAACGGGCACACCAATGCTCCCACACCCCCGCCACCATTACAGCCTTTCTGCCCCCCTTGGAGGGCAGATGGGGCAGTAGCCCCCAATCTGCCCCCCTGGGGGGGCAGAAAGCCCACTAAACGCCAGGGATTTTTTTTTTGCACATTTCTTTTTAGGGTGGGGGCTGCCTGAAACGGGCACGCCAATGCCCCCACCCCCCCACAAAAATTACAGTCTTTCTGCCCCCCCGGGAGGCAGATGGGAGCTGTAGCCCCCAATCTGGCCCCCCCGGGGGGGCAGAAAGCCCATTAGAAACCAGGGATTTTTTTGTTTTATTCCTGTAGGGGTAGGGGCTGCCCAAAATGGACATGACAATACCCCCACCCCACCCCCAGAGAAATTCCAGTCTTTCTGCCCCCCAGGGAGGGCAGATGGGGGCAGTGGCCCCTGATGTGCCCCCTGGGGGGGGCAGAAAGCCCACTAGGCGCCAGCGATTACGCAGGCTTTTTGTATGCGTGGGGTTGAGGGCTGCGCAAAATGGTCATACCAATGCCCCCACCCCCACAAAAAATAGCCACAGTCTTTCTTCCCCCCTTGGGGGCATATCGGGGCAAACCCCCCTCCCCAGATTCCCCCCCCAGGGCCGCAGAAAGCCCACTAGGCTCCGACTTTTTTTTAGCAATGTGCCTACCTGTGGATTTTGGGCCCTAGCGCAGCTGGCACGTAGGGAAACCTAGCAAACCTGTAAATTTTTAAAACTGGACACCAAGGGGAATCCAGGATGGGGTGACTTGTCTGGCTCTCACCAGGTTCTGCTACCCAGAATCCCTTGCAAACCTCAAACTTTGTAAAAAAAAAACATTTTCCTCACAATTCTGTTGTGGGAAAGTTCTGGAATCTGCATGGATCCACAAATTTCCTTCTACACAGCATTCCCCCAGGTCTCCCGATAAAAATGGTACCTCACTCGCGTGGGTGGGTCAAGTACCCGCGACAGGCAAGGGCCCAAAACCTAGTGAGGCGACATCAAAATTACCTATCACAAACCAACCTGGTTTTCAAGCGGGGTCCCATGAGTTTTTGGCCCCGGGCTCGGCGGCCATCTAGGGAAACCTACCAAACCCACACATTTCTGAAAACTAGACACCCGGGGTATTCCAGGGAGGTATGGTTTGCGTGGATTCCCCAACGTTTCCTTACCCAGAATCCCCTGCAAACCTCAAATTTTGCTGAAAATATCACTTTTTCCACACATTTTTGTGTGGGAAAGTAGTGGCATCACCGGGCTGAAACAAATTTCCTACCACCCAGCATTCCCCAGGGTCTCCCGATAAAAATGGTGTCTCACTCATGTGGGAGGCCCAAGTACCCGCGACAGGCAGGGGCCCAAAACGTATTGAGGCGACATCAAAATTGCCCATCACCAAACAACCTGGTTTTGCAAGGGGGGGTCACCTGGGTTTTTGGCCCTGTGCTCGGCGGCCATGTAGGGAAACCTACCAAACCCACGCATTTCTGAAAACTAGACACCCGGGGGATTCCAGGGAGGTATGGCTTGCATGGATCCCCCAACGTTTCCTTACCCAGAATCCCCTGCAAACCTCAATTTTAGCTGAAAAAATCACTTTTTTTCACACATTTTTGTGTGGGAAAGTTGTGGCATCACCGGGTTGACACAAATTTCCTACCACCCAGCGTTCCCCCAGGTCTCCCGATAAAAATGGTGCCTCACTCGTGTGGGAGGCCCAAGTACCCGCGACAGGCAAGGGCCCAAAACGTATTGAGGCGACATCAAAATTGCCTATCACATCCCTCTTGCCTCTTTCTGCACCCCTCTTCCCACTTTCTGCACCTCTCTTGCCTCTGTCTGCACCCCTGTTCTCTCTTTCTGCACCTCTTTTGCATGTTTATGCAACTTTCTTGCCTCTTTGTGCAATTCTTTTGCCTTTTTCTGCACCTCTCTTGCTTCTTTCTGCACCCCTGTTGTCTCTTTCTGCACTCGTCTTCCCTCTTTCTGTACCTCTCTTGCGTCTTTCTGCACCTCTGTTGCCTCTTTCTGCACCTCACTTGCTTCTTTCTGATCCACTCTTGCCTATTTTTGCACCCCTTTTTTCTCTTTTTGCACCTCTCTTGCTTCTTTCTGCAACCCTGTTGTCTCTTTCTGTACCCCTGTTGTCTCTTTCTGCACTCGTCTTCCCTCTTTCTTCTGCACCTCTCTTGCTTCTTTCTGAACTTCTCCTGCTTCTTTCTGCACCTCTTGCTTCTTTCTGCACCCTTCTTCCTTTTTTTGCATCCCTCTTGCCTCTTTCTGCTGTTTTATTGCCATTTTCTGCACCTCTCTTCCCTCTTTCTGCACCTCACTTGCCTCTTTCTGCACTTCTCTTGCTTCTTTGCACACCTCTGTTGCTTCTTTCAGCAATTCTCTTGCCTCTTTCTGCACTTCTCTTACTTGTTTCTGCACCTCTCTTGCGTCTTTCTGCACCTCTGTTGCCTCTTTCTGCACTTCACTTGCTTCTTTCTGCACCCCTCTTGCCTCTTTTAGCACCCTTTTTTTCTCTTTCTGCACCTCTCTTGCGTCTTTCTGTACCCCTGTTCCCTCTTTCTGCACCTTTCCTGCCTGTTTCTGCACCTTTCTTGCCTCTTTCTGTACCTCTGTTGCTTCTTTCTGCACTTCTCTTGCTCTTTCTGCACCATTTGCGCCTCTTTCAGCACCTCTGTTGCTTCTTTTTGCACTTCTCTTCCTTCTTTCTGCACCCATCCTGCCTCTTTTTGTACTTGTCTTGCCTCTTTGTGCACCTCTCCTACTTTTTTCTGCACCCCTCTTGCCTCTTTTTGCACCTCTGTTGGTTCTCTCTGCACTGCTCTTGCTTCTTTCTGCACCTTTTTTGCAAATTTCTACATCCCTCTTGCCTCTTTCTGTACCCCTCTTCCGTCTTTCTGCACCTCTCTTGCCTCTGTCTGCACACCTGTTCCCTCTTTCTGCACCCCTTTTGCCTGTTTCTGCAACTCTCTTGCCTCTTTCTGCAGTTCTCTTGCCTCTTTCTGCAGTTCTCTTGCCTCTTTCTGCAGCTCACTTGCTTCTTTCTGCACCCCTCTTGCCTCTTTCTGCACCCCTCTTCCCTCTTTCTGTACCTCTCTTGCCTCTTTTTGCACCCTTGTTCCGTATCTGCACCTTTCCTACCTGTTTGTGCACCTCTCTTGCCTCTTTCTGCACCTCTCTTGCTTCTTTCTGCACCTTTCTTCGTCTTTCTGGACTTCTGTTGCATCGTTCTGCATTTCTCTTGCTTCTTTCTCCGATTTTCTTCCTCTTTCTGCACATGTCCTACCTCTGTAGGAATAGTTAGAAATTAGCATTTAAAAAACCTTTGCAAAATTCACTGAAAAAAACATAGTTTTCAGGGGCGTTATAGTTAGGAATTAGCATTTAAAAAACCTTAGAAATTCACTGAAAAAACCATAGGTTTCAGGGATGTTATAGTTAGAAATTATCATTTTAAAAACCTTTGAAATTCACTGAAAAACCATAGGTTTCAGGGACGTTATAGTTAGTTGGACATTTCACTCGTACAAAACCAGAGAAATTCGGCCGTTATAGTTAGTTGAGCTAACTATAACTCGCGCCCCCGCAATGCACTGCTGATGACGTCACATATTACATCACTCATGACATGATCAGTGACATCACTGATGACATCTCAAATGACATCACTGATGACATCACTGATGAGATCATCCACGTGATAATCTGATGCACCTCCTCACACCCTAATATAACCTTTGATACACCCACTCTAAAATACAGACTGCCATTCTCGAAACCATAGACACACCAATATCAGTTACTACATACCCACTCACTGATTCATAGGTCTACACACATCTACTCCCTCATCCATACAGTCACTCATAAATACAGTCACTCATCAATACAGCTACTATCATATGTACTCATACACCCATACAGACACTCACACACCGCCACTCACCCATAGTTACTCACACAGCTAGTCAATAATGCAAAGAATCAATCACACTCCCATTTACTCACCTACACAGTTATACACACACCACCTCACTTATTTATACATATACTAACACATTCTTACTCTCTTATACAATCACTGACACAAGCACACAGTCATCCATACAGCTACTCTCACAATCACTCACTCTCACATGTAATCATTTATATACTCCAACACTCACATATACTGCCTTTCACATATGTAGTTACTCACAGATGTACCACTGAGACATCCATTCACTCACCAACACAGCTATACACACACTCACCCACCCATATAGCCCCTCACAGATGCACTCTTGAACCCGTACACCCAGTGAATCACCCACTCACACATAGATGCAGGGAGTCACACACACACCCTGCCCACCCACACAGACTCTAACACACCCATTTAGGTACTCAGACAACCAATTAAAATCCGATATATAGATACTCATGTAGCTACTCACCAACCCAAGCAGCCACTTACACACCAACTGACAGACAGATACAGACATTCATACAGATTAGTCAGTCACCCATTTATTAGTAAGACACGTTTAATCACTCACTTATACAGTCAGACATGCACCTATTAAATCATCCATTCAGACACTCATATACCCACTCATTCTTCAATACACCTTGGCATATATATGTATAAAACATATTTAAACTCTTTAGAAACACTCAATCACTGGATGATGTTATCAGTGATGTCATTTGAGATGTCATTTGAGATGTCATCAGTGATGTCACTGACCATGTCATGAATGATGTAATATGTGACGTCATCAGCAGAGCATTGTGGGGGCGTGAGTTATAGTTAGCTCAACTAACTATAACGGCCGAATTTCTCTGGTTTTGTACGAGTGAAATGTCCAACTAACTATAACGTCCCTGAAACCTATGGTTTTTCAGTGAATATATATATATATATATATATATATATATATATATATATATATCCTCCACAAAAAGAGCAAAAGTGGGCACTCCCGGTAAGCAGAAAATTCTTTATTGATTTTTCACATAGCAATTGATTTTTTTAGAACCAAAGGTTATTGGGATGTTATAGTTAGGCTCAGATTTCACTCATACAAAACCATAGAAATTCAGCAGTTATAGTTACCTGATCTAACTATAACTTACTCCCCCGCAAAGCTTTCTAAAAGTTTCTAAGGTTTTTTAATTTTATTTCCTAACTGTAACCTATAAAGTTTCAGAATGGGTATGTGAGTGGCTGTATAGGTCAGTGAGTGGGTGTAAGAGTAGGTATATAGGTCTGTGAGTGGGTGAGTCTCTCAGCGAGTGTGTGAGTGGGTGCATGAGTCCCTAAGTGGGTCTGTGAGTGGCTTTGTGAGTCTGTGAGTGGGTACATGCCCATCTGAGTGGGTCTGTAAGAGGGTGCATGAGTGTCAGAAGGGGTTTTTGATTTGGTGTCTGTACATCTGAGTGCGTCTGTGAGTGGGTGCACCCGCGAGGGATTCGTGGCTACCAGCGGGGGATCCACATTAAATGACATAATTGATTACATCACTGATGAAATCCTTTAAGATTTCATTGAGTACATCATTGATAGCACCATAGTCATATATGAAATAAATTTAATTAAAGAAAATGAAAACAGATTTATAAAGCACACTAAACCCAAAGGTGTCAAAGCTCTGAGCCAAAAAGGTAACACTCCCAACAGACACCAGAGAGGCACTAAGGGCGAAGTCTACAAAGAGAAGAGCCACGTTTAAAAAAAGTTTCGTAACAGATAAAAAGAATCTGCTTTCAAAATAAGAGCAGGCAGAGTATTCCAAAGCTTAGCTGTGGGAGCGTCCTCCCCATCTGGCTTCGCAGTATCTAGGAATAGTCACCTTCCTGTCTCCTATACAGCATAGAGTTAATGAGTGTACTTGTGGGGTTCCATACCATGGAAAGAGTGTAAAGCCTGGGGGCAAGCATGATTGTACATGTTGAAAGCTATGTGGTTCATAGTTTACAAATCGCTAAAGTTTGGGGTTCAAGTATTACTGTCTGTTAATCAAAATAAAGACTGAGAGCACCTAATATTGGTTGCAGAGGTATGTTTGAAAGTAGGTTGGGGCTTAACGCCAGAGCCTGTTCATATCAGAATGGAGCTGAAACTGTATTTAACATTAACAGCTCTGCATCTAAATAATACCCAAGCCATGCTGTAAACATGTACCTTTAGACTTATTCTCCACATCCCAGATGCCCCCCATTTCTTCAGCATTTCCGTTTGTCAGACACCTGTTTTTGCCTTTTCATGCCATTACATTGTGTCCTGTGTTTCCATAACAAAGCACCCTTTAGCTGCAAGTTCTGCTTTCCTGCCTCACCTGTTGCTGCTCAAGCTGCATCTATAACTACTTTTGAATTCATCTTTAATAAGCTCAATTTCCCCTCTGTCATCTCAGCTGCCCCTACATTTCCACCCTTCTCATCTTTCACTTTGAAACATTTTCTGGTGGCTTGTTACACTGGCTGACTATTTT
The DNA here is from genome assembly GCA_963921515.1 of Calotriton arnoldi. Taxonomy (NCBI): domain Eukaryota; kingdom Metazoa; phylum Chordata; class Amphibia; order Caudata; family Salamandridae; genus Calotriton; species Calotriton arnoldi. Next base: position 114,283 of record CAWUFW010020681.1, on the reverse strand, counting down.
TTTGTCCAGATTAGACCTCTACTCAACAAGCTCAGCCTCAGTCTGTGGACCCTGAGCTAGATAATCATTCAACTGAGACAATTCCACAGGGCGTTCTATACCAATTGTGAGGTTTTAATGGCACCCGGATAGAATGTAGAGAGCTGGCTAGCCAATCAGAATGCTCCATTTGATGGGTATCTCTAACATTAGAGGCCCACTAGAGGAGCAATCCATGGCTGGCAGTTCCCAGTCCCTGCTGGGTGCTGGTATGTCAATAATTGCTGGCCTCCGGCTTGGCTCCCCTCATATTGTTGTTTACTTTCCTCTTTCTTGGAGTTGTAGCTGAAAGTAGCTTTTGTTTTCTGCCATGCAGTTCCTTTGTCTCTCCTTGTGCTCGGGTGAAAGTAAAACCACTTGCAATGTCCTGCAGGACATGTCATGCAGCAGCCCTTCATTAGGGGCCCTGCTAACACCACCCCTCACCCATCCAACACAGGCGCCACTGGTCAGGTGACCCTGCTAATAAATGGGGCTGGGCGCATGTGCCCAGGGCCAGTTTTAGTAAGCACATACCTCATGTCCATGTCATCATTCATTTACTATGTGGGCCAATGGCCCACAACTTACCAGTGGCGATAAGGCAGACCAGACCCTGTGTGCCACGGCATCCCGCCCAGACACCCTCACCTGGCTGTGCCGGGGTGATGATTTCTGCTCTGGCTCAAGTAGAAAAGAGTGTCAGCACACCAGCTGTGACCCTGGAGTGAGGAAAGAGACATATGTGCAGCTGACCCAACATACAGGGCTGCTTGGTGTCACGCTATGAGCGGTGCTGCCCCCGGTGCGGCAAGACAGCCCGTAACAATCAGAGTGGGGTCGACGGGGTAACTGCCACAGCCAAGAATGGCATAAGACGCCCTGCAGTGTCTTAGCCCTGCCCACTTCCACTATAGGCGAAGTGGTCGGAGAAGAAGCCAGGAAAGAAATTGTCCTCGACACCACTGAGTGAGGCTGAGAACAGGTGGGTGCAGGCCCCGCTACCTCGTAGTGATTAGGGCCAGAGCACCTCAACCCCATTTTGGGTGTGCAGTGACCGAAGCATTGAGGACATCATATATGGGATTAGGTGAGAGAAGAGTATATAGTGCCATCCGCCTGCAGCGAACACAGCACAAGACTCCTGTATCAAGCATGAAGAAGGTTCAAGGCCTGGCTGAGAGCCTGCAGACAGTGCCATTTGTGAAGGAGCAGATAAGGGGCCCAGCTGTGACACCGCTGTATGGCCAATGAGTGGTCACGTTAGAACTCACCTTCAGAACTCACTGTCTGCGTGAGGGCCATAGAGGAGTCCCCATCCCAGAAATAGGAGAAGGTGCAATTTGGCCCTGTCGCCCCTGAAAAGGGCTGGTGAATCATCAGTAACAGAGACTACCCCTCCCTCGCAGTGGTTGGGTCAGGCTCACTAATCCATTACGAGCGCGGACAACACTGCATGCTCTCTGGTGGCAATCTGCAATCGCAGGAGAAAAGACCATTTTAGGCAACCCGCAGCACCAGCATTTCTTTCCCAAAGCACAAAAGGGGAAAATGTACAAGGAACGCCGCACTGGGAAATTGCAGGATGGAAGGTGAGCCCAGTGCGGCTGAGCTAATGCAGCCGGACAAGAGCAGTGAGCGCTGCACACCCCCTAGTAGCTGTGTATTGCCTCTGCCAGGTAGAGAGTGGAGCGGTAAACTCCTGCAGCATTCCTGCTGCCTACTGAGCTTGCATGCAGGAAGAAGTGAGCTGCCCTACTACTGCAGGAAGAAGTGAACTGCCCTACTACTGCATGAAGGGGCAACAGCTCCCCAAGGCATACCCTGTTAAGTAAATGAAAACTGTGGAGGAGCAGGCCAGAGCAGCACGAGCGGCGAAGACCCTGTGCCTGCCACATCTCACAGACCTTTTCCACGAGCCCCTGCGCTCATGTGAAGGGGACCTGCAAAAGGCATTGCAGAATTCACAGTCAGCCAGTAAGAGGGTGCCCTCGGATGATACAAAGAAATCAGTAAGTGAACGCATACCTGAGAAGGCTGTAGGCTGTGTCCATGACCCCACCGCCTACCAAAGCACTAACATACATGTGGGAAGGGGGAAAACCACTGAGCTACCCTTTTTTGCATTCCAACCGATCCAAGTGCCAGCGGGAGCAACTCCCCACCTCAATCTACATAGCTGGGACTGACACACCCAAGCATTGCAGCTCTGACGGGAGCACCAAGAGCACCAGTGCCTCCTGCTGGCAGCCCAATGCCACTGCCAAGAAAAGGGAAGACTCAACAGCACAGCACTGTAGCAGGCCATCTGCTGTCCTAAACCAAAGCCACACTGCCTTCCAAAGCCCATAAGGCAGAGAACACTGTGCCTTATTGTGCTTACCAACCAAACCAAAGCACATGCAACAGTGGGAATATTCCTGCCTTCAATGTCCTTGTAGTGACCAGTGCTGTTGAAGGGAGCCAGGTGGAAAGACCATGACGGGTGCAGAAAGCACCATGCTTCCCTTGGTGGCCACCAGATGATATCCAAGACTGACGTAGAGCCAACTGTATGCCACTTAATAGCCACCTGTCATTGCTGCAGGGTAGCCTGGCCCCACCAGCAACCTGCCACAGTTAGAAAGGAGAGGCCAAATGTTGGGCATCAGGAGCAGCACAGCAGAAGTATGCTGGGTGCCTTTCGTATCCACCTGAAATCCTAACAAGCACAGCAGAGGCACACATTCAAGAAAGGGGCATGTAGCCCCACAAATAACAGTGCAGGTAACGCCTAGGAGGAGCAAGACGGTCAACAACCCAGAGCCCATAGCGAGGCTGTATCACATAATCCATCAAGGCAAACAGCTGCAGCATCAAATGCTACTTCCAATACCGGACAATGGCACTGCACCAAGACACCCCAGCCAAGAGCTGACAGCAGTGATATGCCTCCCCAACACCCAGCTATGGTCAGACAGACCGGAAGGAGGGACCGCAGCAGCATTGTGGCACCACCAGAGAGCCTGCTCCAAAGATGAAGCAGACAGGAGCCTGTTTGCCCCCAGAAGGATCGGAGGAGCTGAGCAGCAAAAAGGAGGCGAGTGCTCTAACACTGCCTCAACAAAGCAGAGATTTGAAAGCATCCCAGGAAGACGCCTGGTTCATGAGATGCAACCCACCGAGGGCTAGCCACTAAAGAGACTGAGAACCCCAGAGACACCACAGTGTCAATCTAAGACTGCCAGATAGACACAGACACAAGCAGAAGAAGGTCCAAGGAAAGCAAGGTCAGGCCAGAAGCACGCCACGCCTCCGGTCCAGACACTAGGACTACATTGTCATGCAACCTCAAGGCACACAGTGTCGCACCACACCAACCATGCCTGAAGGCAGTGATGCCTCAAGGTGCAAGTCCTGCACCACCCAGAGAATGGAGGCAGAACTATAGCTCCCTACTTACCACAGAAGGAGGTCCCGGAAGGAGAAAACTATGGAGTAGGTGCTCTAAGAAGTTCCCAGGAGAGGGAACACACAACATGTGGCCAGACGACACACAGCCCTAGAGAAGAAAGAGTATGGGATCAGAGATTGCCCTGATCATCGCGAAGTGAAAGCCCAAGACTGTTGGCTGGACTACAGAGACAGTTGACTACTGAGAAGTCCTGTTGGCCAGCCTTGAAGAAGGTGCATGCCAGTGCACCCAGGAGAAGAAGAGACACAAGAGACTAGAATTCTCACCCGTATGGTCCAGAGACAGTCGACCACTGAGAGGCCCTGTTGGCCTGTCCCAAAGATGGTGCATGCCACTGCACCCAGAAGTAGAGACTCGCAACGAGAAGTCTTAACTGCATCATTGAAAAGAAGGTGTATGCTGAAGCAGCAAAGAGAAAGAGGAGGAGGAAGTGTGTGTGACTTGTCAGTTCACACTGGGAAACCTGATGTCCAGGCAAGCCCAGGAGGGAAGATCAAGAGAGGCCAGGCCTGAAAGGCACTCTCAAGAAGACAGAGTGCATCTAGACACACAAGCAGGAAATCATTGAGGTGAAAAAAGGATGACCTGGCGACATCACAGCGAGAGAACTGAGAGTAAGCCGCAAGCACGCGCAAACCGAGTCACTGCCCCACGCTTCCCAGCGTATCTGTCCAGACACAGTCACCGACGGCTCAGCAATACAAAACATCCAGGCAAAAGGATGGAGATGCCTCCACAAAGAAGGAATGTGCGCACCTGGCCACCATCAATCCAAACTGCTCGACGACCCAAGAAAGAAGGCCTTTAACCATCAAAGCAAGTCATCACCCCAGATCGTGCAGGTTCACCACATGACGGGCAACCCCAGCATGCCAGCCCGGTCTTAGTGTGTCATCCCTACCATCCATGGAGCATCGAACATCTTGAGTGGAGTCCAACACCGCTATCAGAACTACAGACAAGAAGCACCAGTGAAACTCTGAAGAGCACCAGTGACACTTTGAAGAGTCAGTCCACCAGAGTCTACCTACTCAACCTGAATGCACCCTGCTCATGGTGGAGAGAGACTTGGCCAAGACCCATCTACCCCTGCGGTTCCATGAGCGACTAGGCAGTGGCTCCTCGGCAGTCTTGCAGTGGCCCAGATGCGGCACATACGCAGCCCCAGCGCAGACCACAGGCAGTCCTGTGGCAACCCATCCAAAAGGCCTCCACAAGCACGAGAGATGGACTTGACACTGCCCAAACCGTTGTATACCTGGACTGGATATGGCCTTGAAGCGGGGACCTTAACAGATTGCAGACGTGTTCAACGAGTCAAGCAACACCACGAAAGCCTGCTTCATGATGGATGCTTCGAGGTGGACTCTGACAACGCTCCTGATGCACCCTGTTTTTGAACTGTTGACACTAACCACAAATCATCTGGCGCATCAGCAGAGTGGGCCAACTCCACACATGGGACATGAATTCAACCAGCATGCTGCTGGAAGGTTCCTGACATCTCTGAGCTAGCGTCTGTGTCCTGAAGTACTGAGGTTAAATTATGAATGCGAGTGGAGATGTCCTGTTGCAGCTCGTTTCATCAGCCCATATTTCCACTGCTGTTCTGCTGGTTGACTCTAGAGACTGATGGACCACGTGGTATCAAGTTTATTGTTGTTTTATTTCCACAGGTTGGACTTGTTGTTTTTCTTTTGGATTTTGGGAGGAATGTTGTGTCCTGCAGGACACATCATGCAGCAGCCCCTGTCTAGGGGCCGCACTGACACCACCCCTCACCAATCCAACACGGGCGTCAGCTGTCAGGTGACCCTGCTAATAAAAGGGGCCAGGCACACATACCCTGGGCCTGTTTTAGTAACCACATACCTCATGTCATCATTCAGTTAATATTTGGACCTAGGGGCCCACAACTTAACACCACTCTGCTACTGTAAGCTAGCTCTAACCCAAATCTCACTGAAGCAGAAAGCAAGCCCCATCAGCTACAGAAGTGTCACCTTTTCGCCTATTCTGTAGTTGAAAGAGCTTGCTTTTGCCCTCAGTGAGGCATTGGGTGGAGCTGGTGCAGCAGCTTATTTTTCAAAGCTGCACCGGAAAAAAGTAGGAGCTGTGAAGTGCTTTCTGCAGCTGACACTCACTTCCTGGCGGTGGTATAATTGAATGCAAACGGGTTGCTAAAAGCTTATTGCCTGCAGTGTTTTGGTCAATAACGTCAGGCAGTGTAGTGTAGCTCCTATTTCCCTAATAGGCTCTGCGCATTGGAATAATATATCCTATAGGTTTGACATAGGACTAAGGTCAGTATGTCCCTATCGAGTATATTAAACTTAATTACTTGTGCCAGCTAGCTCAGAGGCCACTAGAAACTCCTTGACAACAAGAAGGGAGTAGTTTCTGGCAGCCGCAAAACATGACCACTATGTTTCCCTTTAGAATCAGAACGTGTCCCAGAGTCGTGGAAACAATAGATAACTATTTCACTCAGCTCAATCGTGCATGCTTAGTTTTCTCCAAGTTACACAGAAAGGAATTGACGGGCGTTTCAATAAAAGATTTATTGAACAGTCTTGTTTCTGGTGTAAGTAAAATGTGCTGTTACGATCACAAGACAGTATGCGAGATAAATAATGTACAGTGTGAGCAGTAGAAATAAATAATACTGCGATAGCATTATCTTTTAGTACATATGCCGTTACATAAATAACACAGACTAAAAATGCGAGTACTCATACGATGCGTTTTTAAGCTAGTTATACCCCAATGTACCTAACCTAACCTAGGTGTAGGGAGAGGTATGAAGTAGGTGAAGTATTCCATACTATGGTATACTAAGAGTATGTTAAGCCTAGTATGCCTAGTATGCCAAGAGTCCCTCTAGGTTCTTATCAGCTCCATACCTGAAGAATGAGAGAGGTAGGAATCTCTTTGCCAGACTCGAACTCCAACACCCCGCAAGGGAAGTCAGATCACTGGAAGCTGGACTCTCTGCGTTCAGGGATGACAGCGTCTTCTCAGTGCGTCAGGCCGGGAAACGGGCTCCTCTGAAGTCGAGGTCTCCTCTAGTTACCAGGGCTAGGGAAGGTATATTTATACCTGAGAGTACCTAGGAATGTTAGTATTGACGTGAGTCGGACAGCGAAAGACGTCATGAATGAACCCCTAAGGAATAACGGTTCATGCATAATATATGAGTCCTTGAAGAAATCAATAGTCCTGGACTAGGGAAACTCCCGCAGCCTAAGGGTCTGTTCTTCATGTACTCGTTGTGACGTTAGGGTGGACGGATGTCGGAGACCATGCCTGTATTTGGAGTGCATGGTTTAATGCCTAAATAAGGCCTGGGAATTTATGCCTATATAAGGGCAGGGCGAATTGTGCCTATATAAGGACATGATACTGGAAAGCCCATTATGGACACCCTAAGAGGAATACAACACCCACTCCACTTTCGTGTATACGATAATACTAAAATGCTAAACATTTAAAATGCTAAACATAAAATGGAGCACCGCATATTTAAAAAATATTTCTTAAAAATATTAAAAAACATAATATAAAATGCAAAAGGTACTGTACATTTGAAGCAACAGCTTTTCATTTCAGGCATATAGTTTTGAAAATAAATGCAATTGGAATGAAATAAGCAGTAATATTTACATGTGACAAAAAAATGATCGATAAGTTGTTCAAAAATCAAAGTCATTTCATGTCATGAAAATCAATGAACTGTTTTTAGACACATAAGATGACTAAATGTCTGTGGAAGGACCGCCAAGTCTGTACTATAAGGCTAGTTCTACTTTAAGCACATTGAAGTGCCATTTTCGTTCGAAAAAAAATGGGGAAAAGTTCAATTTTGGTAGAGTTCCAAGTTTTTGTAGAATGAAGGCCAAATTGTTACTGCATCTCTGGAACACTGTATGCTGAATCAGAGTCAGTTTACGGGTCTGGTGTAAACATGAGATCATCTATTTCTATAGACAAAACATCATCCACTCTAGTTGGTGTTAGTTGGAACACCTCGTGAAGCAGGTTAATCGCACAGAGATGTGAAGCATCGCTTTCAGCATTGGTCGCCGCAGCAATGTTCGCGTCCGTTGTTACCTGTGTGCCTGTAGATCTTTCTCGTACCTCAGCAGCAGCCGGAAGCGTCTGTGAGATCTCAATGAATGCTGACATCAGGATTGGTAGCCTCTGGGGACAACACATAGCATGGGCCGTTATCTGGTCCAGCAGAGTATCGACATCCATTGGCGTATCCGATGGATATGTTAGACAGGTGTCCAACACGCATTCTACACCGCATAGCAGGCATCGTAGAACAGGTAAGATGCAATCTTGCCAGATTGGTCTGAATGACAGGAACCACGTGGTATTAAGGTCCTGTAGACGATTTATGCCCAAAAGCTGTACTATTTGCTCACGGCACTTTCGTTCAAGGAGAGCTTTCTCCATTTCGCTCGGAGTGATGTCGGCGAATAGGCTGGCCATAGCGCAATAGCAGGAAGAGAAATAGAATTCCGGCAACAAGTGCTAGAATTAATGGTATGCCACCAAACACCGAATGTGCAAAGTTCGGGATGATTCCGAGTATTGCCTGGAAAGGTGCTAACAGACCGGAGCAGATGCTCTTAAATACATGTACAATTCCGGTTGTATCAGACATATTGAGGATTCGTCCTATCATTTCCACGAAATGTATAGGGCAGTTTGTACGTATTAAAGTCTGTATCTCAGCCGAAGTCCTTGCTACTTGTAGATCATAGGTTTCTTTGGCCGAGGTCAAAGGCACTGTTTGCTGTAAAAGCATGGCTTTCATTCTGCTCAAAGTATCAAATCTTATAAAAGAGACGTTCAGCGAAGGCCATAGAGGCGACTCCCTGACTGTGTCTATTGGGGCAAACAATACTTGCATACAGCAAGTGACCCTGGAGTTGACCGTTACTAGATATGGGATGCCTGGCAGCATGCCACAGCAACTCTGATCATTCAACATGAGGTAACTCCCATTAGAAAGTTGTCCAAACGTTGGATTAATCACAGCAGCTGGTGTACCCTGCTGATGGCAAGACAAATTTGCCACAGAACCATTACAAGCCCCGTGTAAGGAAATGTCCTGACATATAAGCGAACCGCTTAGTGCAGGTTTACAGTTTGTACCGCTCAAAAACACTTCACGATCCCCACTCCAACATCTATATGTATACGGTAAATCCCAAGATGTCTGAATGTATTCCTTACCCAACCTTTCCTATTTGCCTGCTTGCATTTGTCTGAGGCAATACTGAAACTGAAAAGTAGTCACAGGTAGTGTGATTTTGCCATGAATAAGCCATTCTGTAGCTGGTTTTTCTGCCACTGTGAATGGTAATTTTTCCAGTTTTTCAATGCTCAGCACTGTATACCTTGCTCCTCTTTGTGCCAATTCGATCTGTTTATCAGTGAGATTGTATTCTGCAAACAGAGCCGTTGTGTTGATAAAACACCAAGGCACATAGCCCGCTCGCAAAGATTGCAGCGTCCAGCTTAATAACACAATAGAACGTAATTGAGATTGGCCTTGTTGTAACATCGCCAAATCTTGTTCTAATATGTCGATAGCAGAGGATACAATGCCGTCCAGTGAATATATTCTGGAGGACAAAGTTGTTAACCCATTGTCGACCACAGAGAGTGTTTTCTCTAAATTAATACGATCAAGTTCACGTATTCGTTCTGCAGCCTCCATCTGTGATACTTTCCATGCTTCATTGTAGGCAGCATAAATGCCAGCATATATGAAACGTTTTTGACGTGGTTTTCTTGGTCCAAGCAAGAATTCCCTAAGGTCTGCGTCTTTTGCAAGTAAGGTTAAGTGTTGTTTCACATCCTGTAGTGTAGACTTATGCAGCCAATCGAGGCATAGTTTTCCTACACTGTATGTTGTTACTACCCCTGGATGTTGTCTTTGGACATATCTTGGGTCTGGCCTGTTAATAGTAAAGCCCTGAGTTTTATTCAGGAATCTTTCCTGACAGTTATTCGTGTCTGTGGGCCAGATCAACCATTTTTTCCAATCAGGATTAAATCTGTTGAGTTCTAGTATATTGTCAACTGTCACCACTGCCTGTGTTTCGTTATTTCTTGCAGGTGCTGGTACAGAAGGTGTGTTCATCTCTTTGATCTTGGCTAATCCAAGACAAGATGTTTGATGCATTGTTTCATTCAAAAACATTATTTGTTCAGGGATGATACAGGCTCTAAATAAAGCTTCTATCCCCTGCACTTGCTATTCTTTAGTACCCCACACAGTTTTTGTGTCTATTGTGTCTTTCCAAAAGTCGAAACCCTGTCTAGACAGTTGGGCATTAAATAATGCAGAATAAATCTGTTTTGTATTTGTTAACATAATTTTCAGTCCTGTCTTGTTTACATTTTTATAGTAAAACATTTCTGGATCAGATGTATTGTAACCTGAAAAATATGGAAATTTACTAGCAAATGATTTTGAACTTCCTTTAGGTGGTGTAGGACAATGTTCCCATTGGTTAAACATAAACACATTTCTTGGATATGCAGTTTTATGCAAATAATGATGACCATAGTGGTTATAACAATACAGTTGTTCATAGTCTGATGAACCCTCTAAATATTCATTTTTAGAAAATGCAGCAGATATTTCTAGGTCAAACATTATGTCATTTACAGTCTCAAAGTCCCAATCATCAGAATAGGTACTGGACGAAATTAGATCACTTAGTGAAATTTTAAACAAACGTGGAATGTTCAATTGTTCCGTCGGACCGAATATATCAAAATCTGTTTTGTCCCACACTATACCATCGTGTATAGGAACAGCTGTGAGGTTCACTGATGACAAGTCTCTTGCTTCACGATGGGAAGATTTATGAGGTTTCAAAAGTACGTTCACGCCTTTTCCTTCAGTGTTCACATGGATGTATCTGCCACTTATAAGCACGCTCACAGTTGTAACCAAAGCTAGCCAGAGCAGGAAAACAAAAAGTCCAGATATAATCCAGAGTTCAATCCATGGAGAAATCAAATAAGTCTGTTTCAGGGGGCGTGGTCTGCCGAGCAGCGGAATGGCCGCTCTTTGAGTGCGCTCCGCCGGCTGGGTGTATAATCCTGAATTAATCCTCAAATAAGGTGTCGTGGAGGGCCTATCTCTGGCACCCCTGCATTGCTGACCTGCTGTGGTCTGTAGCGGTGCGAGCCTCGCGCTCCGGGGGGGCTCTGCGGCGTGGTGAAGTGGACGCTGTCTGGGAGCTGCGCGACCCCTGTCAGCTGCCGGGTGAGGAGGCCGGCTGTCCCGTCAATTGAGCCCGCGGCTGCCGCGGCGGTGTGGGCCTGGAGGCGCTGACGAAGGTGCAGAGCCCGTGGGCAGACCCGACTTGCTGCCAGCTGAGGCTGAGGTGCTGGCGTGAGGCGGAGGGACGCTCAGGCATTGGGATATCTGATACCGGTGGCTGCTCTTGGTCGCGGTAAGGAGGAGCCCCGCTGGGACGAGATGGAGCTTCCGCCGCCATTTTGAAGGAATCCGAGGGTGAGTGACGGCGAGCATCCGTAGTGAGGGTGCCCCGCTCCCCCCCTGAGAGCTGTTCCTCGTTGATGTGTCGAGGGGAGCAGCCTTTGGAGCCGGGACACAGGACGTGGTGAGTGCGGCTTTGGTGCGGCGCCCGATGCCCTAGTGGTGGAGAGAGGGTGAGCGCTGCTGCGGAAGAGGAGCCATTTTGGGGCGAGTGAGGCAGAACTGAGGCGGAGAGAAGATTGTGATTGGAAGAAGCCTGGATGCCCCTGGATGTTTTTATAGTTGCATTTGCCCTGAGCAGCGCTGGTTGGCGTCGGGGCGCTGGGATCTCTGAAGCTACAGCCGCGAGCCTACCTTGCCGCCCGATCCCTACGTTGCAGGTGGAACTTTGCGGGTGCGGGCGAGGGGTCCCTGCCTCCTACCATTGAGGCGATCTGAGAGGTGAACCCCCCCGGGGTACTGTGATGTATAGGTGTTCCCCTGGCTACCTGCGTGCTTCCTGGAACTGAGTCTGTACGCTGATTCCTGCGCTGGGCCTGCATATCCTTGGTGTTCCTCCTGTCCCCTGAGGAGGCCTAGGAGTGGCTTTCCCCTCTGTACCCTACGCCAAGAGGAGGCCTGCGGGCCCTCCTCCCTTGCCCTAACTGGCTGACGCTGGCGCCGCGGTCCATTGAGGGTGACTGAGTGGAAGAGATTACAGCGTGACACTGAAGACCTGTGGCGTTCTTGTACTGGGGAGGACAACCGGTATTGTGCTGTCTGCGAGGAGAAGCCGGTGACTTGGAGGGGCCGGAGCATACTTGTGGCCAGGGACTCTGTCTTGACTTCAGCCTCTAGAACGTGGTCTACTTGCTACATCATGGGCAAGCCCGATGCCAAGCAACCCAAGCTTAATTTTGACAAGCGCTCTACGCGTCAGAGTGAATCACCCTCTGAGCCGCACGCAGATGCGCAGCAGGAGCCGCACTATGAGGACCAGGGAGAAGATCTGCGCACCCTCATGTTGGAAATGCGCTCCAGCCTACGGAATATAGACTCTAAATTGGATACCCTGACCGCGCAGCTGGACTCTGTAAAGGCTCAAGTCACTGTCCATGAAACTCGCCTAGATGTCCTGGAAAACCGACAAACCGAATTTCACGAGTTTCAAATCGGAACCAAGGAGCAACTGTTACATATGGATAAGCTGTTGGGGGTGATTCGAGCCAAAAATGACGATTTGGAGGCGCGGTCACGTAGAAACAACCTACGTATTATAGGGATTCCGGAGACCACTGCAATGGTCAAGATGGAAACTTATGTGACGGAACTCCTTCATGCGCTGTTTGACCCTCAGTTATCCCCTGTATTCGTGGTGGAAAGAGCACACAGGTCCTTGGGGCAGAAACCCCCGGTGGGAGCGCCACCTCGATCGATATTGGCCAAATTGCTCAACTACCAAGACCGGGATAATATCTTGAAAATGGCGAGGGAAAAAGGCCGGTTGTCCTACCAGGGCAACAATGTCTCATTCTACCCAGACCTTACCCCGGCTGTCCAAGCGGCGAGACGTGAATTTCTTCAGGCCAAGCGAATTCTTCTTCAGGCACAGATTCCCTATTCCCTGCTTTACACTGCCAAACTAAAAGTTTCATATGATGGTACCGCGCACTATTTCACTGATGCGAAATCTGCCTTAAAATTCGCCAAGCATGTAGGGGGTAAGAAGAGCAAAGAATCTTGTGGAGCAGCGGCGTCGACGACTGATCACCTCAGTGATAATAACTGATTGGGTAACATTTTATTGGATGTCCTGGGGGCATCTTAGGCGAGACGTCGAAATATGTGATACCTTTTACAGATGGGATTGTGGGTCTTCATGTTCTATCTTCTTTATTAGGGGATTTGTTTAGGGGTGTCGGGAGGGCTTATACCACACACTGCAGAATTCCTGGCCACCCTGTTAACTCAGGGGTGATTGCTAGTGCTACTGCGCCCCCATGGGAGGTTTCCCTTTTATCTTCCAGAGACTGTTCTGTGTTTGTTCTACAGGGAGTGTTACTCTGCAACCTGATTGGGGGGTTGGAGTGGGTGGGGGGTTGGAGATGGGGTTTGTTAGTTTGTTTTATGCCAGTACGAGTCATAGATGTTGGTCACGGTGCACGCTCTGCGATTGGTCCTTTAGGCTGAATGAGTAACTGCTCCCCATGGTTGGAATTTGGTTAGACGCACACACGCAAAACCTTTGAATTTGTTAACGTGGAACATTAGAGGGCTGAATGATTGTCGCAAATCTAGGCTTGTACATGCCTATCTCTCCCGGCACAACATTGACATCTGCCTGTTGCAGGAGACACATCTAAACGCTGCGCCGTCTCAGCGGCTGCGACATCGCAGATGGGGGCACATGTACTCGTCCATTTACTCTAATTATGCTAGAGGGGTGGCTGTTTTGATTCGGCAGGGGTGGACTGGTGTGAAGGGGAAGTGCACAAAGATTCTGAGGGGAGGTTTGTCATCATATGTGGAGTGTTGGGGGCCTGCCCCTGGTGATTGCTGCGATCTATGGTCCAAATACAGATTCCCCCGAGTTTTTCCACGATGTATGGTCAAGAATTAAGATGACAGGATATGACACTGTGATATGGGGTGGAGATTATAATGCTATATTTGATGATAATATGGATAGGAAGGGAGTGGCTCGTGCCTTGCATCCGGCTGCGAGCGCCGCTTTGCAGTCCATAGTTGCAGATGGGAACCTAGTGGACATTTGGCGACACAGTCACCCACAGGTGCAGGAAGGCACATGTATATCGGGTCATCATGGTGCATGGTCCCGCTTGGACTTTTGGCTGATTACCAGAGACGCTGCGGCCTGGACCGTGGACGTTTCGCATTTACCACACACGCTGTCAGACCATGCCCCGTGTTTACTGCAATTATCCCTCCCGGGTCGCCCCGCGCGTTCAATTGGAGACTCCCACCTCATGCACTGTTAGATGAGGCCTTTAAGGAGGAGATACGGGGCGATATAACTGACTACTTTGCTAACAATGAGGGCTCTGTGGACACTGAAGCATCACTTTGGGAGGCCTTTAAGGTGGTGATTAGAGGCCAGTGCATTGCTCGACAGGCGGGGGTGCTAAAGGCAATTCGGGGTACGCTCGTTTCTTTGGAGACCCGGATCAAGGCACTTGAGGACACTTTTTATTCCACAGCCGACTCCAATATGGCGCAGAAATTGAAATCGCTATTGCTAGATTACGCGGAGGAGGCGCACCGCGAAACGAAGTTCCTAGGCAAGTATGCCGAGGCTCGTCGATATGGCGAAGGGGATAGACCGGGTCGCACTCTAGCTGACATGCTTAGACCATCTAAATCAGCGTCATTTGTCCATGAGATACGTAATGCGCAGGGTGACATGGTTAGGGGCCATGAGGGGGTGTCTGGTGAGTTCTTTACATTTTATTCCCGGTTGTACACGACCGCCCAGGGGGCCTGTACCAAAGAACTGAAGTCATTCCTTGACACGCTTGCACTGGCCTGGTTCAACGATACACACAGGGAGTATATGGACCTCCCGTTTACGGTGGAGGATGTGGCCCAAGTCATTAAAAGCCTGCCCCTAGGTAAAGCTCCTGGCCCTGATGGCCTAACTACGGCCTTTTACAAGACGTATGCTGAGGAATTGGCGCCTAGGTTATTGGCGGTGTATAAGGAGGCACTGGAGGTAGGGGTGCTACCTCAGACTATGAGGGAGGCAACGATTCTTACGCTCCTAAAACCTGGCAAACCCGAGGAGGAATTAGACTCCTACCGACCACTCTCCATGATTAATGTGGATGTAAAGATATTGGCAAAACTAATTGCTAATAGGTTACAGCCACTTCTGCCAATGATTGCATTGCCGGATCAATCTGGATTTATTCCGGGGAGGTCGACATCCCATAATCTACGGACGCTATTTTCGGTACTGCATTATCTCCATCCAGGCGAAAAGGCTGCGGTGGTGTTCCTTGACGCTACTAAGGCGTTCGATACGCTTGAGTGGAACTACCTTTTTTTCGTCCTCGGGCGCATAGGGTTTAGTCCCCTTTTTTTAAACCGCATCAAACTGCTGTACTCCTCACCCATTGCGCGCGTGCGGGTAAACGGCTTACTCTCAGACCCCTTTTGATTTCACGGGGCACTAGACAGGGGTGTCCGCTATCCCCTTTGCTTTTTGCAATTGCAATGGAGCCCCTGGCTGCTCGCATCCGACAACACCATACCTCACGGGGCATTGGCTTTAGCTCTCGAAGTCTGCTCATATCCTTATATGCGGATGATGTCACGCTTTACATTATGAACCCCGAGGAGAATCTGGACCCGTTGCTGAGGGAGTTCATACGGTTTGGTGGGCTTTCGGGTGTTTTTATAAATTGGGCGAAGTCTGAGATATTCCCGTTGACAGAGAGTACCCCCCCAGTAGTGTCAGAATTCCCCTTGCGTTGGGAGGCTGGAGAAGTAAAGTATTTGGGAATCTGGATAAGCCGGGATACACAGGAGGTGTGGCGGCTAAACTACGGCCGCACGATGACGTGGCTGGAGGACAAGGTAAAAGTGTGGGCTAAACTGCCGCTGTCGCTGGCCGGCAGGATATCCCTAGCCAAAATGGTTATCCTGCCAAAATTTTTATATCTGTTTGTTAATATCCCGATCCCACTCACTAGACACTTTTTCGACACCCTCAACTCCCATTTGACCACTTTGGTATGGGCCGGAAAACAGGTTAGAGCCTCTTGGGATTTACTGACTCTCCCTATGCGGCAGGGAGGTTTGGGAGCCCCGGATATGCGGCTGTATGCACTGTGTGCTCAAGCACAATTTTGACATTACTGGGTGCATCCGGCCCCTTCCAACCACATGTAGCGGTCGAGGCTGAGGTTATGGCCCCATCCCACTCAAGGTTGCGCTATACCAAAGCCGCGCCGCCCTCGAGGCGACATAGACTCTGCGGGGACCCTCTGCTGGTCGTGGGATGAGCTGCGCAGGAGGGCGGGGATCCCGTTGCTATATGCCCCCTCTGTCCCTCTCCTACAGAACCCAATGATGCCTTGCATACGGGACAGTATGAGTAAGTCTCTAGCTCAAAAAATGAATCTCCAAACATTTGCAGACCTATACCCAGAGGATGTATTTGGACCTCCTCCGGTTGCACCCGAGGGACAGGTGGTGCCATTTACTGAAATTTTTTATATCATAGAATACGCACGGCGTGCCGTTCCTCTGGAAGGAATTCCCGAAGGCGCCGCCGACCCTGCATGCACTAGACAACTTGCTGACATTTCCAACCCCTCGCAAGCTTGTTACACGCCTCTACACTCGCATGCAAGATACTGCCCCGATAGTAACACCAAAGTCTCTCACACACTGGAATGAAGAGCTGGATATACCATTGACAGAAGCCCAATGGGAATACTGCTGTGGGCAGCTCTCGGAACTCTCTCCGAACTACAAGTTAAGATTGATTCACTTCAAGTATTTGCATAGATATTACAGAACTCCGGTGAGTCTCCATCGTATGGGACTTCGAGCCGAAGCGACTGCTGGAGATGTGGTTATGCCCCAGCCACGTTCCTCCATGTGGCGTGGCATTGCCCGAGATTGCCGATTTCTGGGTACAGATCTTTGAGGCGGTCAACAACATACTAGGGATGTCGCTGGACCTGTCCCCCACACTTGGTTTATTGGGATATGTAAAGGACACCCAGCCCAAGTTACGTAAACTGCATGCTCTTCTCCTTCTGTTTGCAAAGCGCCAGGTCGCTGTGCACTGGGGCAGGAGACGAGTGCCCTCCATTAAGGAGTGGGTTAGAGATATCGCTTACGGGCACGCCCAATTAAGTACCTTCTGGGAATTGATGCCACCCTCATCTAGACCCCGAAATATATGGGGTCCGTTCTTGACTTGGAATGCGGGCTCCCCAGAGGCGGCTGTGGGGCTCAGGGGGGAAGGTTCGCAGACGTCATTACATGCGTGATACATACGCACCTCCCACCACCTCCCAATTGTAATGAGTGGGAAATGCTGCATTCGGACAGGTTGTTGGATGGGCAAATGTACTAATAGCCCTCCCAGAGATACATGTGTGTAGCATTATTATATTTGAGATAGCATTTATAACATGTGTGTACATCATATTGTAAATTAGCACCATGAGTGGAACCTGGGGAGGAGGGATACGGAGACATATGTCATGCAGAGTGTGTACTGTAAGGTAATCATGTGTAGATGCTCCTTTATTGTTTCATATTGGACTGGCTTGTTGGAACGTAATGACATTGTTTGTTTGAATTGTCAATAAAGACTTAAAAAAATAAAAATAAAAAAATAAGTCTGTTTCAGAAAGTGAAGAAAGTCTTGTACTTGCTGCTTGAATTTGAATGATGCTGGCGTCGTTTCAGGTTCACTGGGATCTTCTGAGAACGTATCAAAGTTAATGAAATAGCCAGAAGCAGTTCTATCAATTGTTGGAATTGCATCAGGATTTGTAGAAATCACTGGAACCAGTCGATCACTTGCTACGTTGGTGTAGACAGGTGTATTTGGACGAACTGTTACTTGGTGTTCAAGAGGGATGAGTTCCATAGCGTTGTTGCTTAGTCCTTCATCTGTTACTGCTGAATTCTCGATGGTTATCAGTCTTTCAGTCTGAACCTCTTGGATAGTAGCGAGAGGAGTGCGTCTGCTACTAGGTCAGAGTCCACGAGGCCTACTATTTAGTATTGGCCACATACTGTGGTTTGATGAGGTCGATGGACACAAATCTTTTCTCCTTTCTTCCAGCAAGAGGCGGCAGAAGTACTGTTCTTGTTCCTTGAACTGCTAGGACAGGTACTGGTTGTCTGTAAG
The DNA here is from genome assembly GCA_963921515.1 of Calotriton arnoldi. Classification (NCBI taxonomy): domain Eukaryota; kingdom Metazoa; phylum Chordata; class Amphibia; order Caudata; family Salamandridae; genus Calotriton; species Calotriton arnoldi. Next base: position 96,403 of record CAWUFW010020681.1, on the reverse strand, counting down.
AAGGTCCAAATTCCTTCTTGTCCGCAATTTTTTCTCTGACTAGATCCCCAACTTTTGGAATCCAGACAGGCCTTGCTGGGACCGCCGATTTTTCCCCAGTGGTGGTTGGCTGTAGGAATACGTTGCTTTGTTTCGTTCTTAATTTGTTTAAGTCCTGTAAAACAGCCAAACGATCTTTGATATCAAAAGGTTTATTTTCCACCACTGTGCCTACGTGTTCAAGGTCCGGTACCCACATTCTTGTCCCAAATAGGACCTCATATGGAGTGACCCCCCCTAGAGAACTTCTTGGCAGATTATTCAAAGAGCGTTGGACCCCACTAAGGTGTTTGACCCACCCATCACCCGAACCTAATACTCTAGCTGTTATAGACTGCTTTATGTCTCGGTTTTTCCTTTCCACAACCGAATTTCCCTCAGGATGGAATGGAGAGGAGTACCGCAATGCAACGCCCAGACTGGTCATGGCTTCTTTGTAAGCCCGAGAGCTAAATGCAGGACCTTGGTCAGAATGTAGCGTGCCTATTGCGTCTATGCCGATAAAGACTCGCAAATCTTTTATAACAGTTCGAGCGGCAGCTGAGCGCTGAGGCCATAACCATAGGAACCTAAATTCAGTATTTGTGGGAATGCCTTTGTCCAGTAGGACGCAGGTGCGTAGATAGTCTAATGCTGTCTAACAATGGTGTCTGTACTGGGTTGCCACATTCGCAGCATGGTGTCTGGTGGCTCTCTCGCTGTAATTTACAGTCTAAGCAGTTGTTGATGAATATATGAATTTCTGTATTCTTTCCAGGCCACCAGTACATCTCTTTTAACGTCAAAATTGTTTTAGAGATCCCTTGATGTGACAGACCTTCCCCCAAATGTGTTTCATAAATCAAGGCTGCTCTACGTTCCATGTTTGGAATTACCCTATCCCCCACTCCAGGGATTCGAGCAAAAGGAACGTTGTTCGCATCAATTACATAAGATTACTTGAGTGGAAACTTTTTTGGTAACGCTGCACTGCTGCCTTTGCTTGAAGCATTGACAGCCAACATTATCTCACCATCTATTTTTGTTTTTGAACGAGGGATCGCAGCTACGGAAGCCGTCTGCACAGCCCCCTTTGCGGCTTCATCAGCCAATGAATTCCCTGCAACGTGAACGCCATCACGTTGATGACTCAGTGTGTGGATCACGTGAGCCTTTGGTAGTTTGTTTTTCAACTGAACTACTTGTTCCCAAAGCATTTTGTGCTTTATTGTGCCACCTTTCGCATCTTTGAAACCATTTTCAAGCCAGTTTTGTATATAGTCATTATACGACTGAACACAGTAAAAGGAATCGCACACTATTAGTGTGGGGAATTCTCGATCTGTACTTTCAAGTGCCAGTTTGAATGCTTGTAGTTCAGCTCGCTGAGCTGTACAATCTCCAAGAGACTTCGTTTTTGTGACCATAGGTCTGAAGATGCCATTTCGTATGCGACCTTTAACGATTGCACACGCTGCACTGTAAGCTTGCTTACTCCCTATTGCGGGTTGTGCGGATCCGTCAGTGTAAATTATGAATTCGTACTGATCGAGAGGCAGAATTTCAGTAGGCAGGGGACATTCATGTTCATATTGCAGGAATGCTTGTGTTTTTAAATCTGGATCAAAAACATATTCAACATCTGTTGCAGCAAGAGAATTAACCCATTGTATCCATCTTGGATGTAATGCTTTAGCATTTGGAATGCTCGCTTTTGTAACCGCTTCTAAAGCTGGTACTGGGGTGACGACAATAATGCGTTTCCCTTGGGCTAAGGCTCTTTCTTTTGCTACAGCGGTTTGAACTGCTGTTAGAATTTTTCAGTTGAACTGAAGCGCATTTCCGCTTGTGTGTACAAATGAGATTTGTACGCTATTGGTATTTTCTCACCCTCATTGAAAGTTAAGTAGGTGAATCCGCATTGACCCGAAATTATTCGGATCACCAAATTGCGTTGACTTACGCGTGTTTGTAAGTGTTTAGTTGCTAACATGTTAGCTTGTAGTGAACGCAAGATTTCTGTGTGTTCTTGTGTCCAGTTTCTGATCGAAAAATCAGGTTTGATTAATGCGTAGAGAGGTTTAACCCTTTCTGCGTAATTTAGAATGTCTGTTCTTCCAAAATTTAGGAAACCCAGGATGGATTGTAAGTTTTTAGCATTTTTAGAGGTTGGAGCAGCGCACACTTTTCTAAAAGTTAGCTGCCAAGCTCTTGCCTTCACTTGAAAGCTCATATCCTAGAAATAGGACATTGAGATGGGCAATTCTGGACTTTTTAAAGTTGAATTTGTAGCCCTCAGAGGCGAAACCCAGTATAATGGTGCTCACCCTGTTCAAGTGTTTGTCCAGGTCATCGTCTGTCAGATAGATGTCATCGACATAGGACAATGCCTCATTGTCATAAATTTGTAGTAACTCCATTACCCTCGCTGAGAATAAACCTGGGCTGTTCTTGAACCCTTGTGGGAGTCGACAAAAGTGACGCTGGGTACCCATTATGGAGAATGCTGTTAAGTACCTGCTTTCAGGTGCTATGTTTTGGCAAAAGAAACCATTTGAGATGTCTAATGTTGTTTTATATTTTTACGCACAATGTTATTCATTAATGCTGTGCTATGTGCATTTTGCACTGCAAAAGTTTTAGAACAAGTGTTTAGGTGTCTGTAGTCCAAAACTAGACGATATGTATTGTCTGGTTTGGAGACAGGAAACAAAGGATTGTTCATTGAGGAGATGCATGTTTCAATCACCCCTTGATATTCAAGTTGATCTAAGATCTCCCTGACCTGTTTTTTAGCTTATTGGGTACTGCCGTTGAGCAGTTGGTTCATGTTTCAGATGTATTTTATGGTGAGGTGAGTCCTCATCCCATCCTACATGATTTTTATATAATGCTGGGGCCTGGGCTACTGCCCATTTCCTGGCATATGTATATTTGAGGTGAATTGGAATATGGTTGGAGAAGGCAGGCATAATAATGTCCTCGCCATGTGGGCACTCCCTGACAAATTGTGGTGGCCAGTCCTTTTCTGCTAGAAGTATGTCATAGCCCTTTGATAGTCTTTCCCAAAAAGTGCTTTCACCTGTCTAGGTTTGTCTCCCTCCATCCGGAGCGTTATTTCATATAACTTTTGTGGAGTACTAACCCTGGTGTCTACAGTCTCTACTGTGATGTACTCATTCAAGTCCACTATCTCCAGAAGTTCCTTCAGGTTCTTGCGAACTATTGTGACTTCTGCTGCACTGTCCAGCATTGTCTGAGCCCATTCTCCGTTCTTGAGTTGTGTTCTCAGTATTCTCGGCATGTCTAATCTTTAGACCTGTGTAGCGGGGTGTCAGAAAGGGGTCGGAGACTGGGTTTGGGTAAGAAGGATTTTATTGGGTGGAACACGCGTCTCTTTGTGGTCTGTCTGTAGTACGGGAGCGGGGGCTGGTCCTTCGCTTCCTGCTCCCTCGTGGAGGTCCTCCCTCTTCTTACACGCTCCAGCTCGGTCCCGTCCTCCAAGGTGGTGGGGTGAAAAACAAACAGGATACCAAGTGTAAGTGAGGTGTACAGGTGCACTAGACTTAAACCAGGGAAGGGTGGTGATGGGATCACTCGGTGCACGATACGTCTAGCGGCGTGAGGGAAGTGCTCAGGGGGGGTATACCAGGGAACAGGGATCCCACAGGTCAGGTATCCGGTCTCTCCCTCTTTCCTACCCAGCCCGCCAAACGGTCGCGTACCTGTGTGAGCCACGCTCCTCCAGGAGCGTGGCTGGGCGAGTCACGGGGTCGTTGGCCTCCTGGCTCTCCGTCTTCACTCGTCCTCGCTGCCTCCTTCCCGGTGTTCTCTTCGGTTGCTCGCTCTCTCCTCCCGTCCACGACTTCCTCCTTGACTCCTCCGGTGATGTCACACACCGGCCTCCGTTCTCCACCCGGTTTTATTGGCCAGGGTTCCTCTTCATCATCGTAGGGGGCGTGTCCCGCCGACCAGCCTTCCCAGTTAAAGGGACGGTGTTCGTATTCTTCCTCGTCCCCTGTCCTTCGTGGAACTGCGTAACCCCACTCGTCCTGCTCCTGGTAAGGAAGAGGGGAAAGGGTGGTTTCCTCATTTCCCAGGCTCTTTGCTCGTCTAGTCCCCTTCAGATCCGAGCCCGCCCGGTCACAACCTGCTACTTTCTTTTTGGAGAATTGAGGTTTTGCTTTAGTTTGTGGAGCGTGTTTGTCGTCTTTCGATTTCACGCGTTCTTCTCTGTGTTCCGTCCGTCCTCTTCTTTCCGAAGTCTGTGATGAGATCTGAAAGGGACGAGAGGAACGTGTATCAGTATCTTGATACCTGTCAGGTTTTCTCAAATTATCCCTATTCCTGAGGTTATACCTCCTTTCAGAGGGCTCCTTTTGAGGAGACCTACCTCAGGATTGAGAACGTTTCTCGTTCGAATTTTGTTTATTAGACTCCCACTTCTTTTTAGAAGATGTAGGAGTTTGTTTAAGTGAGTCCTTCTCAGGAATTTCAGATAGCTTCGGCTTCACTGGTCTTCCACCCAAACTATCTCTGCCTAATTCTGCATAAGATTGTTCTATTATTCTGGGTAGCTCAGTTTGATGTTCTGTAACATCAAATTCCCTTAATTTTGGCGGATCGCAACTGCTGCTGCCTCTCCCTTAATATTAGATAATATTATTGTTGAGACCTGGTCGAAATTTTTCAGTAATTTCATACCTAAATTTAGAGCAGGCTCTGCCCCGTATTCATTTTGAATTTGTTTGAGGACATCAGGTATTACCACAATTGACGGAATGCCATGTGTTTTAGTATAGATGGCAGCAAAGACTGAGCCCCAAGTGGTGCAGTCTTCCAGTTGTGGTGTGATCCCCATTGGTAAACTGATTGTTAGGATTCTGTGTTTCTCATACGGGCTAGTATTTGGAAATACTGCTTCGATTTGAGTAATTTATTTAGCTATCCAGAACGGAATTTGCTCACGTTTTGTGGGCATTTTACCCATGACTGCGTATAGAGTCTGTGGTGTAATTTTTAGTGTATTCCCCTGTTGGGGAGTTGGATTTGGAAGTGTTAATGGTTGCTGGACTGTAAAAGTCTGCATGACATATTGGACCAATTGTCTGTAAATTTTTATTAACTCTTGTATTTGAGTAAGTAGTTCCTCATCTGACATTATATCCAGTTCAGGATGAGGTGTGTAGCCGGCTAGAATCGGCCATGTTGCTCCTGGTCTACCTAGTGGACCGAGCCTAGTAATGTTTTTGTGATGTTTTAGGGCGCCTTTAAACCAGAGCTGATGCTCCTGGTATGTTAATGGAATTTCAATATCCTCGAAAGGAATGTATTCCTCTGGTGGATCATCTTCTTTGTAGAAGTGAAATGTGTGTGATATTGGATTGCATTCAGGAAGTATTACCCATGAATAGAATACCTCTGTCTGAAAGGATTCATGTGCCTCTATCACAAAAACCGCTCTACCTCCTCTTGGCGGTAGGCCATGTTTTATAAGTTTTAGAGTGATGGCTCTTCTTAAGTTTTGAGGGATGTCTATAACACCCTCCTCGGTTTCATTTAAACCTGTAAAGTTAAAAACTGCTGCTTGGGCTGGATCAGCCGCAGCTCCACCGTTTCCGGTCTCAGTGTCGGAGCCAGGCATTTTGTTTTTGGAAAAATGTAGAACAAGTTTCAAGGAAACAAAGATAAGGTGCACAATATTTTGGAACACTGTATCCTTCAACGTTGAGCAAACCAAACAGCTAATATATAGGGTGTTTCCCTATATAGCCGTGGTGGATACTGAACCCTGCCCACTCCAGACGTCTTTTGGAGTATATGGGTAGGGGTCTCTGAGAGAAAAAAGCACGGCTGAGTTACTCAGTATCTAACGTTGAATTACCGCCTTACCAAACCGTTGGGCGCCATGTAGTGTAGCTCCTATTTCCCTAATAGGCTCTGCGCATTGGAATAATATATCCTATAGGTTTGACATAGGACTAAGGTCAGTATGTCCCTATCGAGTATATTAAACTTAATTACTTGTGCCAGCTAGCTCAGAGGCCACTAGAAACTCCTTGACAACAAGAAGGAGTAGTTTCTGGCAGTCGCAAAACATGACCACTATGTTTCCCTTTAGAATCAGAACGTGTCCCAGAGTCGTGGAAACAATAGATAACTATTTCACTCAGCTCAATCGTGCATGCTTAGTTTTCTCCAAGTTACACAGAAAGGAATAGACGGGCGTTTCAATAAAAGATTTATTGAACAGTCTTGTTTCTGGTGTAAGTAAAATGTGCTGTTACGATCACAAGACAGTATGCGAGATAAATAATGTACAGTGTGAGCAGTAGAAATAAATAATACTGCGATAGCATTATCTTTTAGTACATATGCCGTTACATAAATAACACAGACTAAAAATGCGAGTACTCATACAATGCGTTTTTAAGCTAGTTCTACCCCAATGTACCTAACCTAACCTAGGTGTAGGGAGAGGTATGAAGTAGGTGAAGTATTCCTTACTATGGTATACTAAGAGTATGTTAAGCCTAGTATGCCTAGTATGCCAAGAGTCCCTCTAGGTTCTTATCAGCTCCATACCTGAAGAATGAGAGAGGTAGGAATCTCTTTGCCAGACTCGAACTCCAACACCCCGCAAGGGAAGTCAGATCACTGGAAGCTGGACTCTCTGCGTGCAGGGATGACAGCGTCTTCTCAGTGTGTCAGGCCGGGAAACGGGCTCCTCTGAAGTCGAGGTCTCCTCTAGTTTACAAGGGCTAGGGAAGGTATATTTATACCTGAGAGTACCTAGGAATGTTAGTTTTGACGTGAGTCGGACAGCGAAAGACGTCATGAATGAACCCCTAAGGAATAACGGTTCATGCATAATATATGAGTCCTTGAAGAAATCAATAGTCCTGGACTAGGGAAACTCCCGCAGCCTAAGGGTCTGTTCTTCATGTACTCGTTGTAGACGTTAGGGTGGACGGATGTCGGAGACCATGCCTGTATTTGGAGTGCATGGTTTAATGCCTAAATAAGGCCTGGGAATTTATGCCTATATAAGGGCAGGGCGAATTGTGCCTATATAAGGACATGATACTGGAAAGCCCGTTATGGACACCCTAAGAGGAATACAACAGCAGGTAATTAACAGCTGTTATTTATCTACGGACTAGAGTGCTTATTATATAGTCACTTGCACTAATATTAATTCCACAACATATTATTGGACTTTCCTTCATATGATGAGATGTTAGCAGTTGATAATATGGAGTCGATTTTGACCTCCATTTTGTGGCATACGACATGCCACGGGTCCTATTTCAAGCTGTAATAGTTTTTGTAAGTTCATGCTGTTCACTTTCTGTACGTGGTATGGTGTGGTCTACTTATGTAGTTGACCTATCAGTCAATCAACTTTCAAATCTTATGAGTAAAAAAACGGAATACTCAAAGAGATTTGACGAACCGAACAGAGGTGCATATATATTCTCTGTCTGGAGACCCTCATCACATTTTCTCCAATTCAACATTTTAAGGATGCAAATTAAAGCAATAAAAAAAAAATAATAATAACTGTGTTGCTGCTCTTTGTAGTGCAACAATTCTAAAGATCCGCGAATCCCCCTTGGTGTATGCATAAAGCGTAAAGACAGAATCAAAACGACTTCTGAAAAATTCAGTTTCCTTTTGACAACAGCCAATAGCTCTCATGAATACACATTTTTTTTATAACCATATGCATTATGCATGAGAAGACACTTGAGGTACAGGGAATCAGTTGTCCCTAGAAATGGGACCTTTCAAGAGCACATTATGTAAACAGAGTATGGTCTAAGAGAGATGCATCATTCTCCCCTATGCGAAGAGCTATGGGAGGCGAGTTAAGTAGCAGCCAGGACATCTTTTATGTAACATCTTGCAAATGAGCCACTGTAGGCAGTGGTAGATTTATAGAGAGTTAATCTGAAAATAAATATAATGTCCCAAAGCTTGTGAGAACTCTGGTTGAACTGCAAATGGACCTTGCAATACAAATGGCGAGGATTACAGCAGCACGATTGGTATTTTATTAAACTAACGCTGTTTACATTTTTTTCTTTTTTTTATCTGAATTGATAGGGTGATATGACTTTTCTCCTTGTATTTATGTGATGTTTTCCAAGTATTTGTGTTATCTCTGTGAACAAGCTTTCCAAGAGGGTATTGATCTAGGAAGACTAAACAGCTCCAGCAAAGGATTACTATTCATCTTTTGTGAATAGATGGTGTTTTATTTCAGGATTTAAAACCAGATTATTCATTTCAAGTGCTAGAAAACAAGCAGCCGACGCGCCGTTTATCTTCGGCACCTGCTAAACTGTGCTTCATCGTGAGGGGTTAGAAGGAGTCCAGAGTAGGTATCAAATAAAGGAAGTCACGGGAAATGCCTCATCATTATCACTCAATGGCGATTTACGGCGTCTGTGTCAGTGGTAATTTACTGATTGGTGTTTTTCTGGTGCTACATTCCAGATCAGGCATTCGTCTTATTGAAAAACGGCGAGGTTGTTTCTAACCTTGTGAGAGCACTGTTTATTTACACCCCTCGCATTATCAGCTGCAGTTTTATGGCTCTCTGACATGCCTACCTACTTGTGTGGTCAATCGAAAGGTTCTTTCCACAGTGTAATGCTCAGGAGCTTAGCAGAGGCGACTGTTAACCATGCCGCACAGGGCCCCCCAACTCTTCAGGCCCCCCCAATACTTCAGGGGTCCCCCATTCAGCCTAAAGCTTATGAATATTTGTGAGCTATTGGAGAACCGGGGCATCTTATCACATTATGCCGGGGGCCCCCATCATTTTGCGTTACATCACTGGTAATGTTGGTGCCAGAAGTATCATGTGATCATACAGCGATATTAGAATACCGAAATCTATCCATTCATACATTCATCCATGCATGCCGTCAACTGCTCCTGACGTGGTGGTGTCTTGGCGGACCGCTTGCAGTGGTGGAGGCTGAAAAAATGCCTTTTGGTTGACGGCTGGGTCGGCACGCACCACTTCCTTGAAATTAGCGGTGGAATTGCAGATGGCTTCCACCTCAATCCTCCATTTCTTAAAAGAGGGCCTTATTTATTTAACATCTACTTTTTAGGTTTTGCCTGCACAGGGCTTGCGCTGTGCTTGACAAATTTATTGTTTTTAATATAAACTTTAAAGGGACATACATCCCGCCTCCTCTCTTTCCTGGCTTCTCATTGGTTTCTGTGTGTGCCACTTACCTTTCCTCCATTTCTATTGGCTGTAGCATACTTTCCCGCATTTACCAATGCTTTTTCCTCGTCTGCTTCTCTTATCAGTTTCTCACCTCCGAAATACTGTTAACATCTGCTTTGGTGGAACTATATTTTCATAAAGGTTTGCATTTCACTCTTGCAGCATATTTATATAACAATTTATCACCAGGAGAGATTAAGTGATTTGAATAGAATCACAGGATGTTATGCAGCGCCGCTGAGACTCGAACGGGATCCCCAGCTCTCGAGTCAGCAGCTCTGGCCGCTGCACCACATCCTCTCCACTCCCGTGGTATCTGTCAGGGAGTTCTTTCATTCTTCCGGACGATGATTGATGAAAACAGCTCTTTATTCATTACGTAGACGAAACCGATGCATTACCAATGCTTGTTAATCCTCTGATTAGTTTTGAAAGGTACAGGGCACATTTTGAACCCCTGTTAAATATAGTAGCCTGATCCTTTATATATTGTTAGAGCTAAAGCGGTACCAACTCAATGTCCTAGTTTACATTTTCCCATTGGTTTTCACATACTGTCTTATATTGTTTCACTGAGCAGCTGTTAATAACTGCTTTACGAGTGATTTCCTGGTAATAAACAATTGATCATGATAACGATATACAATTCCCCCCTTGGAGAATAGGAATGAACAAAACAAGACAAATTGTCACCTACAAGAATATTAAAAGAGGTCACCTTTGTGATAATTGATTTTGATCGGTGTCCCTGATATTAATTTTATTGTTATGAGATTTTCTGAACTGTTAAATGCATTTTCCAGTTATTAATCATATTTTTGTTAATGACATTATTATTGTTATTTACGTTTGTTGCAATTAATTAGCAGTTAAAATGGGGATATGGTATATTAATTCCATTTGTTGTAAAACAGTTTGATTGATATTGCTGCCGCTAATAGTAATGCAAACTTGGTATTATAAATAGTCTAATGCATCAGTAGCATGCAATTATATTTCAGTGGCAATTATATATTTTGCAAACTGGGAGATATGTGAAGTCATATAATATAAATTGCATCACATTGTTTTTTTGTTTGTTGTTTTTTTGTTTTGTTTTTAAGCTAATTGAAGTGAAATGAGCCTCTTTCGGGAAATAGTGGCAGGTACATACAGGGACATATTTCACAACTTAGCTAACACACCCAGGGGAAGTGGGAGTGGCAATACACCACAATGCTCTGAAAAAATTGTGTTCATGTTTTGCTTCATTTACAGTAAGGGACAGAAATGAAAATGGACGCATTTATGTGCCTGTTTTTAGCACTATACCAACTTTATAGATCAGAGGTAATTGTGCTTGCTCCAGTTTTTCTCTGGATTTCGGCTTGGTTTTGTTCCTAGTGGTAGCGGCAGGGGCCATACCATGGAAATGTTCAACAGGAATAGAGCTGTGCACCTATTTTTCATGAAATTGAGCTGTTTAGATGCACAAACCATCTGAGTAACACTATAAATAAGAACACGTGCTGTAGACAGCGCCGCTTGGTAAAACAGGGCACTGGTCAACTCTGTGTTTCTGAGTTGTGTGGTCTTCAGCCCATATTCTGACTTTCAGTCTTACATTCTTGTAGCCTGGGGGTCATGGGCCCTAGTGGAAGCAATAAAACTTGGCATGCTAGCCACTATTAAAATACTGCTTCAAACAAGGTGCAGCACACGCCCATCACACCCTTGGACCACAGTGTCACTGCACCTGCCATAGTGATGTAATTTACGGATATAAAGTCAGGGCCGGCTTTAGAGCTGGTGGCGCCTGGTGTGACAATGTTTGTTGGCGCCCCCAATGACCACATCCACCACAGATTCCCTCACCACCACCCTTTAACCATGCCCCTCAAGTCTGCATAACCACTCCCTTTCAGACGCATTTAATTAGTTTTATAGCACCACTCATACCAGTGTAGGGTGTCAGAGTACTTTGCATCACACATACATTACACACAATCAATCAATCACATGTGTGTAAATCAGTGTATAGGAAATATTACATAAACCAGAGGACTACAAGGTGTAGGAGTGACATGTCACCCATACTGGTAAGCAATATAGTTTAAGACTACTTGGTCTAGAGAAGCACAAACTCAGAATTTAACAAGCATTGGCATAGCCAATAGGTCTCGCCTTTGGGACCTTATAAGTGTTTAGCCATGCAACACTTGATGTTGTTGCACCAAGGATATTGTGCTGGATAACTAAACACTTATAAGGTCCCAAAGGCGAGACCTATTGGCTATGCCAATGCTTGTTTACATTACTGCTGGGAACCCGTGCCTGGTGCACTCACATTGCTAGTAATCTTGCACATGGTTGCCACTAATGTATACTTGTCTGATGAGGTCAGGATTAAAGCCCAAATAATATTAGTAGCTTGGGATGATTTTCATTGAACTTAAGTAGCTCATACTGCAGAAAAGGTTGGAGACCCCTGTTTTAAATAAACTCTATTTTCATTTGTAAAGGTTGTCATGTCGTTTATAATGGTGAGTGCGGATTGTACACACAAACCCCCATTCATATGGGCATGTCTAATAAATGTGGTTATTCCCCGTGGACCGCAAGTATGTTAAATCCACAAACATCAGCAATGCTTGCCATCTGGATTACCCATGTAGGTGAGAAGGACATCTATGCCTAAAGTATTCCTTACTGGGTCTGATACCCTGTTGAACGCCTCCTGTCTAACATAGCGGCACAGACAGAGGAGCTTTAAAAGAAAACTGAGAAGGTTATTAAGATCATAGAAGCCTGTGGAGCTTCTGTTCTTATAGATGTCTCAAAATAATGGTGGGTCTCATTTAAGTGATCTAGTTTTGTTGGCGCTCACAAGAGTCTGAAACCTGGATCCCAGAGTACTGTCCAAGCAAACATACTCCACTAGATTAAAAGTAATCTTCCAGAGAGCCTGGACCGCACCTGCTTTTTAGATGTGGTGGAACAAAACCATCACATCAACGTGATTGCTTTTGCAAGATCTGTTTTAATGATTTCTCCAGCATAGAACTTCATTCTATAAAATATTAAAGTTGCTAGACGGATTAGGTTTAGGATTTTAGCTTGTAGATCTCCCTCTCTCTTGCCAATTACCCTTCAAGCCCTTTCTCTGGCCTTGCTCTTTTGTTTTGAGTATCTAGTTTTCCAGAAACTTGTTTCCAGTAAGGGTGGACTGTGCTCCTGAAATCAAGTCATGTAAGAATTCTGTATCGTTGTAAAACACAAATGTAATTAATCTGCCCATTTATTCTAATGGTAAAAGGTCAGTCTCCGACCGGAAGTGAGTACTTGAAATCACTAGCCTCTAGGGCATACTATCTCTTGACATCTAAGATGTGTGTGCCAAAAACACTTTCTCTTCTTCAAATCACTTTATTATTTACTAAAGTTTCCACCAGGTAGGCCCTATAGTAAAGTGTCTAGTCAGCTTAATTCAAATTGTGGCATTGCCGTTGTGAAATACATTAAGGTTTCACAACATAAGCAATTTTGGGGTACCATCTAATCCAATGGCTCACTGTAGCAGGTATTCCTCTTTACTATCCAATGAGGATACTTTTCCGCATCTTGATACCCTATGTTGAAGAGCTGAGCAAGATTCAATGCCCACTAGTCAAAACGTAGGGAAACGCCAGCTGATCACTCCCACTGTTTCTGACCCTGTTCATGGACCAGTTTTTTTTTCCAAGATCCACATCCAAATATAATTGGCAGTGGGCTAAATATGATGGAACAGTAAGGAATGGAAAACAACTTGTTCCCCACTGGTTTGGAAGCATAATACTTCCCTGAAGAAACTTTCCTCATTCCCAACAATCTTTAGGCTCACATCATGTGCAGTGTGTGTCCCGGGTCAGCTGAGGAGAGCCAATGGGCAATGCAGACAATCTGGTCTGAACTATTATTCGTGCGTAATGCTGAATTATGATGTATGCTTTGTTAATCAGTCTATGTAAATGAGGAGAGGCCTGCGGATTAATGCATCGTGGAATGTGGGAGCAGCTCAGAATTACATAAAACAGTATATGGTGCAACAATACACTAGTAAATTCAAACTTGGCTACACAAATCTGGTATGCTATTCTATAGTTCCAGGAGCAGTCTTATACAAAGCCATCTTCCAATCTGCCTTACACAGCTGCCACATGTTTTTGACCATGTGTCTTCTTTGGCTTGGAGTTCATGGTAGTAAATGTAAGTATTTTTTAAGCCTTGGTAGAAAGCTGTATCTTAGAATGGATGGATTCCATCCTTCTTTTCTTGCTTTTTGCTTTACAGAATAAAGTCAGAGGAGAAGTTTAAATGGTGTGTGATCGATGGTGCTACTCCTGTACACTGGAGTTAAACACCCCCCACCCCGCCGCTGAAGGTCAGAATAAAGCCAAATCTAGAAAAGAGCAATGAAAGAATCAAATGAGTTTCCAACAGGCTGCCAGTGGATAGTCTGGTATCTCATCCCAGCATTACCTTAGTCATGATTTCCAGCATAGTGGAAAAAGCGAACGTAACAATCACTGGTTAAATACATATACTTTTTTTAATAACTCACACCACAACCAGGGCCAGACTGGGAACGCAAACCGGCCCTGGCAATTGAGTCGGACCGACGGCGGAGGGGGAAGGGGTCCCTGGAAAACACTGCAGCAGCTTTTGGTACAGGGCCCTGACCACAACAAACATATGACAACCATTAAGACAGAGCCCCATTCAAATTGTACAGCATTTAAGAGGATCAGATACTTTTTAAAAAGCACCTTGAAGGGCATCTTTAACCAGTGTGTATATTTATCAGCCATGGGCTCCTATAAATAACCATGATTGATGCCTCTGCTACCCATCACGAAGCACGATGGACAGAACTCAGTCTCATACCTAATAGAAACTGGAACAAATCACCCAATGGTGGAAGGCATACCCTCAAGTGTAGCTGTCAGTCATTCGCTCAACTCCAAGCATAAATGCAGTTACATGTTCGTGGCAACACAATATGAGCCAACAGAATAAGTGGCGGTAGCTTTTCGGTGCGCTCGGCCACACTATTGAACACGATCCCTGATGAACTTCACCACATAGCCACCCTTAACTACTACAGAGAAATAGAAATGCCCAGTTCAGTGAAAGCCAATCAACAGCAGACTCATGACAGCAGGTTAAAAGGCAGGCACATTGACAAAACTATTATCCAGTACTTTGCTTTAAAAAATGATGCAGAGGAAACAGACAAGGACATATACTTTAGAGGAGTCCTATCTAAACTCCTATCTAAACTCCTCTCTGCACTCATGAGAGGCTAGAGCCAAAAACCTGTGGTGGTTGCATGGTCTACAAGTTGCTTTAACATAACACTTACAGCATAGGCCTCAATGGCTTCACACATCTTCCTCCAACCGTACACCTTTTTAAGCCTCGGCAGCCTCTTAGCAGTCAGCCCTTTTGCTGCAATACCCACTTAGGAGTCGCGAGAAACCCATGATAAAAGCACAACAGTGGTCTTCATCAACGAAATTGAAGCACTATCCACACAGACCACACCACAGACCCTCACTCTCTTCCATCCATGCAGATCTACAGGGAGGCCTGTTTCCCATTCTCAAATGTGCCTCATCTGGGAGTATGGAGAGCTGAATAAATGCACTACAGTATGATTTAATGGCGTTCCTGTGTTTCTCTTCTCATGCCAGGTCAATCTGGAGGGCTGAGGAAACACGCCGCTCATAGGCCTCGTTAGCGTCGAGAGCCATTTCTGACTGGATTCATTATTTCCCTTTCCTGCACAGGACAATGCGGCCAGTCCCTCTTCTAATCAGTGATGTGTTGGGAGAACAGATGGGTTAGTTTAATAGTGCGGGGGGTGGGCCGAGGCATTTGTTCACACTCGGGGATACATTGATCACTGCTTCCTTGCATGTCACTGGTATGCAACAATGAATGCCAAGAACGCACGTGCGCCTAGCAAGTAGGCCAATGACTGGGCACTGGTGCTCACAGAGCGAACAATTGAAGCAAATTCTGACATTTAGGATTCCATGTATATTAAAGTTTATATGATGGTGCATTTTCTGTGTATGCGTTTGTGCAGGCCTGCCATTTCATTGTCGTGATCAAGCCTTTTTTTGTCATCACATCATCAGCAACTAGACCTTCAGAAGTATCAATTTGGATTAATGAAGTTTAAAAAAATAAAAAAATCACATAATAGACACAAGGCTGAGTGAATGGTGATTTTCAGAATTTAAGTTCTCACTGCGCCAACCAGAAAAAAAAACAATCAATGATGGTGCATGTCTTCAGGGTAGTTTCTAAATAAAATAAGGACAATAAAAAAAAAGTGTTGAATCGACCTCAGGGTTCAGCAGTTAGTGGCTATACAAGTATACATCTGGAAACATTTCAGAGTCTGAATTCTGCAGGATACCGCCTCGGTTTTTATTTCCGATTGCTTGCTTGGGGAACAGCATGAATTTCACGCGCACATACAACACAAACAAACCCGAGACCATCCAAAACGAATTCACCACAGGCCGGGTGAAAAGTAAACAGTAAGGTCACACGAGCTGTACGCCAAAATACTGACTAAGAAAACAAGGAAGAGCTAATTAGTTCATTCAGGCTGGTTATCACAGACACTTGTGGTTTTGGCATGTTGCTGTTAACGGCCACAAGGTGGCAGCACATCCCTAGTTCTGGATAGGGATAGCCACACACAGCGTTTCCCTTGCGGGAGCGAGCAGGAGCACCATCTGTTTGAAAGTCAATTACAAACAGATGGTTTCAAAGCTCGCTCCCGCAAGAGAATAGCTAAACGTGCACGCGTTGCCATTGAAAGCAATGCAATGCGTGCACGTTTTGGCAGAAAAACCGAATCGATTTCAAGAGGTCTCCTCCTATGCAACGCATGCGTGCTGCGTAGGCGAGACCTAAAAAGGAACACCATAGTTGGGGGTTCTCTTTAATAATGAGAATCGATTTCTACCCAAATGAACCCTTTTTGCAACAGTAATCTATGCTCTAATCCATACTTTGCAGCGTTCCTGCAATTCTTTGATGAAAGTTAATAGCTCACGAGGGGGCGTGGCCAACTGGCAAGCATGGCGGACGCAATGTAGGAGAGCTCCGCGCCCGGACCAGAAAATCCTGCCATAATCCTGTCTAACTGCGCCTGAACTGTGCCAACACCAGCGGGGGCGCATGCTGAACACCGGTGGCATGTGATACTCGCTGCTGCGCTGGCCGGAGCCAAGGGAACCATCGCATATGGGGCAAAACCGGACTGCTGAGCGGAGACCGCGTGTGCGGCTGAGTCCGAGTGCCGTGGGGGAGGAGGAGAGGTGCGGCGGTGGCTTCTGCGACGAACTCCTGGGAACTGCTGGCCTGGACATCGGCCCCCGAGACTGCGCTCTGGCATGAAAAGTGCACAGCCACACAGGGACCAGATCCTGAAACCGGACCCTGGCCTTGGCCGCCGGCTGCGGCTCGACGGGCCGCGCTGCCTGCCCCTCCCCCTCCGTCTCCGAGGCGGGCCGGCTGGGGCCTCCTGAGTCGCTAGATGGACGCCTGACCTAGACGGTTGCGGTGAGTGCTGGGTATGCGAAGGGGGCTCCCTGGCCTGATCGCCGTTTCGGACTCCTGGGATAGAGCAGCGGGGGTGCGAGGAGAGCGCGAGCGGCGCTGCTGACCAAGAGGCGAACCAAAGGGCACTCCGACTCCTGGGGGCTTGGCCTCCTTCAACGCGCCTTTCCCCCCCCCCAGCTGCGCGAACCGAAGCAGGGCGGTGTGCAGCCGCCGTTGAGGCCGACGTGAGACCCCTGTCCCCCCCCAGACTTCTGCGACCAGGAAGAGGCGAGCGGTGGGAGCACGTGTGAGGGAGCTGTCCGCATTGCCGGCCGGGCTGCAGCCCGGGAGATGCTCTGACCCCGGGGGGCCCGGCCCCCATCAAGGTGCCTTTTCCCTCCACCTTACCTGGGAGTGCTGTAGAGAGGCGGCGTGCGGCCGCTGGCGGGACCGGCGTGAGGACCCTCCTTCCCCTCCATGAATAAGACTGAGAAGAACTAGCAGCGCGGGGGCGGCCCGGCATTTTGTAGGTCTGACCCAGCGGCAGTGCCCTCCCCCCCCTGAGAGCGGTGCAGAGCGGTGGCGTACAGCCGCTGACCAAACTGGTGAATGCTCCTGGTTGTGGACAGCGGCGGATAAACCGGCTGGGCGCTGGACGTAGTGTCAGGCGCCGTTAAGGATCTTATACACGCCTGGGAGCCAGCACGTACCACCGGCGGGGCAACATTAATATGGAAGGAGCCTGTATTCCCCATGAGACCCTCCGCCCATAGCACAACAGAGCGTTGGAATGGCCGCCAACTTGGATGTCTGCTGTCTTTAGGCGGTGGGCTGCAGTGATACACGAAAAGCCATACCGGGCCTCTCAACGCCGGAGTAGTCGATTGGAGTAGCCTGGGGGGACTGTTGGCCCGGGGTAGACACTCCGCCCTCGTCGAAACACCTTCCTCTGGCCCGTTGGCCGGCGGTACCTGACACGCAAACAGATCCTGGATGCCCTGAAGTGGGTGCACTGCAGCATTGCCTCAACCGTGGGGCCGCTCAAGACACGGCCGCTACTCCTGTACCTACAAGCCCACA
Organism: Calotriton arnoldi; assembly: GCA_963921515.1. Lineage (NCBI taxonomy): Eukaryota > Metazoa > Chordata > Amphibia > Caudata > Salamandridae > Calotriton > Calotriton arnoldi. Next base: position 78,471 of record CAWUFW010020681.1, on the reverse strand, counting down.
CGTGAAAGGCCTGAGACTTCGGGGGTTGTCGGGGAGCACCACCCAGCATTGCGCTGCGAGATCGACCAAGTGGAATACCTGTGGGAGCGACGCCGGATAGCACCACAGGATGGGGCGCCCCAAAGGGAAAGCAACTGACGCCAACACTACAAGCACACAACAATCGGACCATATGGACACCCCCACTCAATTAACTAACTGTGTCCCACCCACCAATCTGGAGGCACCTCTGGACAAGTTAGATCGAATCCTGCAAGAGGTGAGGGACTCGAGAAAATCAATAGAACAGCAAATTGGCACCCTAACGACTGGGTTCACCCTCTTAAAGGCGGATCATGCCAAGCTGGCAGACACTGTGAAAGACCACAAACTTACCCTAGTGGAGCTTGTACCACAACACAAGGAGCACGCGGTGCAGATAACGCAACAACAATGTCAAGTGTCTGGGCTCCAGGACAGAGTCGATGACGCGGAAGGGAGGACCCGGCGGAACAATGTTTATGTCATAGGCCTGCCGGAGCGCTGTGAAGGGCCTGATGCTACTAAATTTATGGAACAATGGTTCCGGGACCAGGTGGCGCCAGAGGGCCTATCCGCATTCTTCTGTGTGGAACGGGCACACAGAATCCCCACAGGCAGGCCAGCGGCTGGAGCTCCCCCACGCCCCATGATTGCCAGAATACTAAACTTTAGGGACCGAGACATGCTCTTACAGAAAGCCAGATAGAAACCTCAAATCTCCTACGAGAACCACTGGGTGTCTCTGTACCCAGATTATACCATGCTGGTGCAGCGCAAGCGGTCCCTATACCAAGAAATCAAGAAGAGGCTCAGGGCCCTAGACATTAAGTACGCCCTACTTTTCCCAGCGCGATTAAAGGTCATTCACGATCAAAAAACACAATTCTTTGATACCCCAGAAGAAGCGGAGGAATGGCTGGAGGTCATGTTCCCCCCATCGAACTCGGGGCCATCCTTGCAGAGCATCCCCAGAACACCAAGAAGCACCCGGAGTCGTCAATCCCGCCGGAACAGGCAAACCAATAAGCAGCGGACCGGGAGCCCTACGCCGGAACAGGCACAGGATGGACGTGCAGAGGCGATAGCAGCGGCAACCACACTTCGTGACTGCGGCCATCACACGACCTCGGATTCCTCAGATGACAATACTATTCAATCTGACTCTGAGGGTAGCATGGCGCTATTCAGCACTGTGACGCCTCAAATGGCTGATGGATTCCTGGGATGAGATACCGCTGGGTGGGTTGGTCCGAAATATGCAGTTAGACCATCGTATCAGGCACTTTAAGATTGTCAGCATTTGTATTGGACATATTGGCAAGCACCCCTGGTCCGGATTGGGTTGAGCCCCTGTGACGCTTATCTCAATAGCCAGGGATACGGAATACACTCCCCCCTATGGCGAAAGCACTGAAGGTTTTGTTAAATGCTTACACTGTTGTGTAGTTAGTTTGGACCAGCACAGTTTTGCTGCTGGACCGGGTATTGACTGTTAACGTTAGGGAATTTGGAAAATATGGACCACCCCACAAACTACCATATAGCTCTCCTATTTTACTGCACCCAGAGCATCAGTCCCACAAACATAGCAACAAGGTTACATGCAGGACACCTATAATATAATTACCTGGAATGTACAGGGACTGGGATCTATACATAAACGCCATAGAATATACGCGAAACTAAATCGACACAAGGCACAAGTAGTGTTCATGCAGGAGTCCCACCTAGTTGAGGCGGAAGTAAGTAAATTGCGGAAAAAGTGGAGAGGTCAGGTATTCTCCACATCATATTCAGCATTTGCTAGAGGGGCAACAATCTGGATTAGGAACGGGGTCCCGTTTAGAGCAATGGGCAGACCCATCTGGGAGATATATCCTGGTGCGTGGTACACTAGACGGAGCGCAGGTAGTGCTGGGAAGCATATACTCCCCGAACTTTGATCAGGACAAGTTCCTTACGGGCCTCAACTCAGAACTGGCAAGATGGGCAGATCACCCGTGGATATTAGGCGGGGATTACAACGCTGTTATGGATATAAACTTAGACCGATCTCACCCACCACTTCAAAGCGCAGGGTCCATAAAACAGGCAGCAGCATTGAGCAACTGGGCACTAGGGGATGTGTGGCGCCTGAAAAATCCAACTAGTAGAGAATACTCGTTCTTTTCCCCCACGCATCTGCTCCATACACGGATAGATAGAATACTTTGCTCATCCCCTCTCACTGCACAGGTCATGCATACCACTTATCTGGGTAAGACCTTCTCAGATCACAACCCTCTAGAGATCACTCTATCCTGGGGCAGGATCCCCACCCCGGTCCCCACTTGGAAATTATGGCCACAAATGCTAGAAGACTCTGTTTTCCGAACTACGCTAGCAGAGGGGATCACAAACTACTTCACCGAAAATGCAGGGACGGCGTCTACACGCCACATAGAGTGGGACGCGTTCAAGACAGTGATAAGGGGCATAGCCATAAGTACCACTGCTGGAGCCAGACAGGAAATACACAACAATCTTAAAGGGGTAGAAAACAATATGTCTACACTTGAGCGGGAAGCGATTGGTGACCCTACGCAGGCAGCTTTGTTACATGTGGCCCGTATAAAACATGCTGAACTGCTGGAAACCCTAAGACAAATAGATTATAAATCATACACCCAAACGAAGCACACCGAAGCAGACAAGGCTGGCACACTCCTAGCGCGTATAATACGTGACGCACCCCCATCTGTACAAATACACGAAGTAACTACGATAAGCGGGGACACAGTGCAAACACAGCGGGACATCAATGAGGCGTTTTGTGTGTATTATGAATCATTATACCAATCCCCTCCACACATAGCGGAGGACTCCTTCACTACATTCTTCAATAGCCTAACATTCTCCCAGTTAAGCCACGCAGAACAAGAAGCTCTATGTGGCCCCATCACTAAAGCAGAGATAAAGGAGGCTATCCGGGCCTTGCCGTGGAATAAGGCCCCTGGCCTGGACGGTCTACCGGTTGAATTTTTTAATACGTTCTCAGCCGCTCTGAACCCACAACTAGAACACCTATATCAGTCCGCGATAGACACGGGATCCCTACCCTCCACCACAATGCAGGCATTAGTAGTCTCCCTGCCTAAACCGGGTCGAACGGCAACTGACATTTCGGGATATCGACCCCTATCACTCCTTAATACCAAGTACAAAATATTAAGCAAAATCCTGGCACTGCGTCTACTACCGTACCTACGCAAATTAATCCCCTCCGACCAATGTGGCTTTGTACCAGCGCGTAGTACATCACTAAGCATCAGACGACTTTACCATGTGATGGAATCAACCCCACTAGACCGCCACAATGCTGGCTGCATCACACTAGACTTGCAACAAGCTTTTGACACCCTCAGATGGGACTATATGACCAAGGCCCTGGAAAAATTTGGCATACCCCCAACATACATGAAATGGGTACAGCTCCTATATTCAGCTCCCACAGCAAGGGCTCGCACTGGTAGTCACATCTCGCGCGCTTATCCCGTAGGCAGAGGCACATGACAGGGATGCCCCCTATCTCCATTATTATTTGTATTGGCGGTAGAACCCTTGGCCATAAAGTTGAGGACTTCTGCCGAACAGATGGGCATTTGGCTAGGTAACACCACGCATGTGATGTCTGCCTATGCAGACGACATAATTATCTATGCAGAAAATCTGGTTAATGCCCTGGAGCCGGTCCCGGAGATATTCTCGCAATTTGCACGGATCTCGGGCCTTACCATAAATGAAACAAAGTCCCAAGCTTTCTTCTTTGGCCCTGGTGAGTGCCCTGATGCGATACAATTTGGGCAATTATCCCTAGCTGTAGCACAGCACACATTCAAATATTTAGGAATCCAAATATATAGAAGCCCCCAGGACCTAATTGAGGGTAACTTAACCAAAGCCTTGAGGGCACTACAATCGCAAGCAGCCTTCTGGACGTCACTGCCCCTATCTGTGATGGGGAGGGTGGCTATATCGAAAATGGTGGTCCTCCCTCGGCTCTTATATTTCTTTACCAATCTGCCGCTAGTAATCCCCACCCCTATTTTTAAAGCATTAGACATGCTGCTTTCTGCTCTGATTTGGGGAGCTGGCAATAGACGGCTAGGACTAGCTAAACTCCAACTGGACACGGACAAGGGTGGCCTGGGAGCGCCTGATCTAGGCGCATACTGTTACGCGAGCCAACTTCAATGGCTGTCGTACTGGCTTGCGGGCCGCAATTTGCATGAAATAGGCTACACAGCACGAGATATCAACCAAGGTACTTTGCACACTCTACTGCTACCCCGGGTCCCAATCCCGCAGGATGCCCCGACATTATTACGTACAGCACTTGTATACTGGAGAAGGACATTGAAATATACGCGCCGAAGTCCCACATACGCAGATAATATACCACTCCTTGGGATTCCAACGCCCATGGGTCTAATTACTAAATGCAGAATTCACGGGTGGATTGAGGGCGGGGTCTCTACGGTAGGGGCGTTGTTTAGTGACAGTACCCTAAAAGACCATGAGAACTTTGCTAGGGAACATGGAGTACCTGGTAATCTATATCTAACACACGCTGCAATACATCACTACATTAAAAAGCATTGGGCACCGATGAGGGCGGAACCACCAACCCATGCTCTGGTCCAGGCAACTTATCTAATGGGGACGGGGCGTCACCTTACAAGATGGCTGTATAGAGGAATCCGGGCACATTCAGGGTCTCTTCTTACTAATGTGCGCAATAAATGGGCTGAAGATCTTGGGAAGGATCTGACTGACAAAGAATGGACGGGGATCCTAGAATACCCTAAAAAGGTGTCCCGTAACGCCAAATTCAAAAACATCCAATACATGATACTACATAGAGCTTATCTCACTCCGCACCGCCTACAACTTATGTTTCCTGATGCGCAGCACTGTTGCCCCAGATGTAAAATAGCAGCAGCTGATCTTCTCCATATGCTATGGTCTTGCCCGAGGCTCACTGTATTTTGGAACAAAATAATTACAAGCATTAACTCGGCGACGGGTCTATCTATAGGGGAAACTGCTGGTAGCTGCCTGGTTGGTATGTCACGACGCCCGAAAACACAGAAAGTACAAACAGGCTTCACTGACTTAGCGCTGCTCTTAGCGAAACGCTGTATAACAATGAGGTGGAAGTCTGCCAGGCCACAAACTGAGTACAAATGGCACGGGGAAATGATGAGATGGGGGGGCGCCGAAAGCGCGGCCATAAGACGGGAAGAAGCTCGGGGCCTGCGTAAACAGCCCATCTCAATGGAATGGGACCTTACGATGGAGGCATTTAAATTGCTCGAGCCTACACCTGTCCCTACAGTACAGGAGGAATAGCCACCATTAGCAGACCAGTCCCAGCCTACACATACTGGATACGAACCACACATAGTGATGTAAGGATACAGGGCCATGTGTGAATAGACTGGCCTTGTTTGAGCTACTGGGGGCAATGAGGTGACCTCATAGGGAATTGTTATGTAATGGGGTGTGTCCAATAGAGGGTGGGAGAGTTGGGTGGGGTGGAAGGGGTAGTTCAATAAGTTTCAGGAATATTGTGAATGGACTTGCATCGGTACATAACCGTTTAGATACAATTGCAGGCGAATCACTTCTTCTATGTTTAACATGTAACACGATTACTGTGTTTCAGTGCATCAAAGATTGGACTAACAGTTTACATATAATAGACATTTGTATCACTGGAATGCATACTTTGTGAACTCACGTCTGCATAACATATGCTGTTTATATACTATCCAAAATTGAAAACGCAATAAAATGTGTTAAAACAAAATAAAGTTAATAGCTCACTATTCTATGTTAGGATTTTAACTTCTAAATTGCAGGTAACAAAAGGATGTCTCTTTTAAAAGCAGTAACCCACTGACCTATTTACAATATATACAGTTTGTCTTCTGCATGGTACACGTTCTTTGCAGCATGCATATTAACACTCTGTGCTACCTTACAGTGAGTCAGAATCTTAGCTAGACAAAACCCCGATCTCTCTCCAGGAAGAACATTAATCACCAGAGTTATCTTGACATTTTTATTGTTGCCTGGAAATTGCTGGTGGCTAGGAATGTGGCAGTAGGTGCTTTAAAACCATAATAAACTTGCAATAACGCCCCCCACTCCTCACTGAAGTCAGCACCCGGGGTGGTGGCACCAGTCGCACCACCCTAGAGTGGGCTCTGTCTCAAGTTCCTCATTTTACCTGTCTTTCCTTCTCACGTCCCCATCTCCACCCCTTTGCCCTCTCTTCTCCTTCATCAATTTAATCCTCTCCTCTGTGTGCCCTTCCTCAGTCTCTCTCTCTTCCCTCTCTTGTCTCTCACTCTTCCTCCACTCTCTTCTCTCTTCTCTTTTTATTTCTGGTTCATTCCTCTTCCTTGTCCCCTTGCCCACTTTGCTCATCTTATTTCCTTTCTCGTTCTCACTCAACCTTATTTCCTTCTCCCATTCTGTCACCTTTTCCTGCACTCCTCCCCTTTTTTACCCTCTACTTTTCTTTCACCCCTTTGCCCTCTCTTCTTTATTGGTCCCTTATCCTCTATTCGCTTTGTACCTCTCCCCTGAAAAGTAAACATAGCCAAACTCCTGGCACATGCTGTGTCTAAAAAAAAAAGTTTTACAAAAACAGGCAGCCTCTGAAATAACATCAGCTGGTGCAGGGCAGTCTGTGCATTCCCACCTCTAGGCCCCGGTGTATTGATCCAGCTGCATCAATGGTAGCTACACCCCTGCTTACAGGGTTAGTTCATGCACAGTAAGCAGCACAGGTTTCTGTAAACCAGATGCACTGCACTATTCTGCACCTCTATTCACAAAAAATTGAAAATGTACATGTATGAAGACATGCCTATACCCACGTAGTGAGTAAGTGTTCCAAAACCTTCACAGTATTCCCAACCTAGATCGACACTGCCCACTCTGGGAAATTTACTCATGTGTAATATTACACCACACATAGTAATAGTATGCATGAAAAATCACTGTGCAATGCAAATTCCCATACTGTGAATTTCAAAAGTGAATTTGCACTCACAAGTATCTTTTAGTGCTTGTCATTTGCATTTTCATAAACACAGTTTTGTGAATCAGGCTGCAGGTGTGGTCACTCTTCTGACTCTTCCGCTGAGGCTGCACGATCCTACCATATATATATATATTCCCAACCATAGAAGAAAAGAAGCCTGAAGAGGGACAGAAATTTAACTGGGTAGGGGGTAAACATCGAAGCTCACTATATTGTACAGAGTCTTGGCGGACTATTTAGTCTGCTGCCACACAACATCTGTGCAGTTTTGAGAAGCAGGCCATGTTGCAGCACCTCACAGATCTTATGAATGCCATTGAAGTGGAAAACCACCTTGTTGTGGAAGTCAAGAAAAAATGGCAAGGTGAAAAAAAACTTGTGAAAGAGGAGCACACCACCCTTTACCCAGCAGCTGTGTGGTCTCGAGGGGGAAGGGTTAAATGGCCATGTCAGGTTCCTATAATATCCTATGTTTCCACACCCTTTTGTCCACTCTGTGTTATCCTCTTTACCAAATTCATTCTGGATCCAGATTCTCAAGTGTTTGGTAAAACAATGCATGCCCTGGTCCCAAAATCCAAGCTAAGCACTAGTTATTACACTCACCCTGAGAGGACAGCAGATGCTTCAATGCTGTGTCCCTCTTCATGCATTCATTCCAGCAGACAATCCATCTCTGACGCTGCCTGTAAGAAAGGCAGCATGCCACGTGGCATGGATGACAGACACCCCAATTATTAAAGACTTCCCTAATTACTTCCTGGATGTGAAATGAAAACTTTCTGAATCAAAATATTACAATTCCTCATCAAGTGAATTTCCCTCTAATACGGAGTGTGGCATGTTCTGTGTTTGTGTCACTTATGATGCTCTAGATGCCTCATACCCGTAACTATGTATGAATATGATGTTTCTGTAACACAAACCTAGCCAAAAGACAGTGTAGAGCTGTACAGGGTCACAGACAATCCTAGAGTCAACGAGTGAGAGGAGAGGAAGTCTTGTTGTGGATGGTTTAGGCATTGTGATGTAGTGTTCTTTCAAGAGGTGAGTCTTCAACTCTTTCCTAAATTGGAGCAGCATTGGAGTGGTCCTGATGGATACACTGATGTTGTTCCATACCCTGGATACATAGATGGAAAAGGCCTGCCTCCTTTTTTTTCATCTACAGATGTCACTTAGGTGATATTAACGCATGTGTATCAACAAAAAGAGGGGGGGGACCAGGAGCAGGTTATGGTCCAGTGCCCGTGCTCCTAAATCTTATCATTAGATCAAAAACGGGGGGACACTGTTCCGAAGGAGGGGGTGCAATGTGTCACCCACTCAAAGGATGGAAAAGAGAGAAACTGAAAGCCAGAAAGGGGGATCCTAGGCCTAGAACCCACTGGTTAGAGGGAAGAACAAGTCTTGCCTCTTGTTGCCCTCACACACCCCGAAGGATGTCATGCTTCATCATCGGGCATGTGCTCCTCGTCGGGCCGGCGCTGCAATGCCCTACGGGTCCCCCGCAGGGTCACTTTAGCGGAGATCTTTTGAGAACTGCCATCAGATGCGTGCGGGTGTGTGGGGTGAGTCCTATGTGGAGGGTGAGTAAGTGCATGTGAGTTAAAACTGGCTAAGGGTTACCAAAAGGGTGTATTTAATGTGACGGTACCCTTGCCAGAATAAAAAAAAACGAAGGTTGGAGTAACACACAACCTTCGGGTTTTTTTATTCTGGCAAGGGTACCGTCACATTAAATACACCCTTTTGGTAACCCTTAGCCAGTTTTAACTCACATGCACTTACTCACCCTCCACATAGGACTCACCCCACACACCCGCACGCATCTGACGGCAGTTCTCAAAAGATCTCCGCTAAAGTGACCCTGCGGGGGACCCGTAGGGCATTGCAGCGCTGACCCGACGAGGAGCACACGCCCGATGATGACGCATGACATCCTTCGGGGTGTGTGAGGGCAACAAAGGCAAGACTTGTTCTTCCCTCTAACCAGTGGGTTCTAGGCCTAGGATCTTCCCTTTTCTGGCTTTCAGTTTCTCTCTCTTTTCCATCCTTTTGAGTGGGTGACACATTGCACCCCCTCCTTCGGAACAGTGTCCCCCTGTTTTTGATCTGATATTAACGCATGACCATTTCATACAAAGTCACTCACCATTCGTTCAAGAACAAAGTCATTGAGCAATGGACATGTAAGTGTGTATGTGAGCGAAAGTCAGGGGTGTAATGTGAACCGTAGAGCAGTAAGGGTGGAAGGGGGTGTAAATGGAGGAGAAAACAAAACTGGAACATGAATCTTGTGGATGGGAATGAACTTTGACACACTTTCACCAAAGTAAAAAAGTTGGAAAAATGAAGAGTTCAGTTTAATAGAGTAAAATTGGAAATGTCCTGAGGATCATTGTAATCTGTGACGTATCATCGACCAAGGAGGCCAGGAGATGACAAATATGAAAGCATTGTAGTCTGAGGGTATTTACAACGAACATTAAGTGAGTAGTGTCCAAGGAACAACAGAAAGAGCAGTTCTGTTGCCAAATGCCTATGCCCCACCCACTGGTGTGGCTTTCTGCTAACCGCGCTATACCTCATTGTTTGTGAGGTAAGCTCTTATTGCTGTTACCATACGGTGTGCCTGTCTTGTGTGTGACGGAGACATGTATTTGTGAACATTCACAGTTTGGAGGTGGATGGGCAAGACCAATGAAAATCGAGTCTTGTCTGTTACATTTGACTTTAGTCCTAACCTGCTCTTAATCTCTAATTCACTATGCCGGCAGTAGTCAAACATACATAGAGCAGTGGGCTTAGTATTACGCTATGATCTGCTGTTTTTTTATTCTCATGTGTACTTTCCTAGTATACACGTTCGTGGACCCTGCAGCATCACGATTCTAGGAGGTGCTACGCTAACTAAGGAGAAAGATGTGCATTGTCATGGGTGCATAGTAGAGAGCACGAGAGGCTAAAATGAGGGTTGACCTTCACCTTCTCTTCCTCAGGGTACATCAAAACAATTAAGCTACTGTGATTTCTAAACCAGAATCCTATTCACCACATCATATGGCAGTGCACCAGAGTGGCCAGCACCCTCCATGATTAAGTCTGGCTCATTGGTTTGACACTGGGCTCATGTTCACGACATCCCTCAGAACAGTTGTTCAGGCCAGACCACACCAGAGAAGCAACCTCAGAAATTCCAGATGACCGAGTTCCTTCCACCTCCTCTGTCCTGTTTGTCCATGGTGGAAACAGTCTAAACAAGACAATCCTAGGGGTGTACCAATGAATGTGTGAGCCGCAACAGTCCTAAGACGCTTCTCCCCTCCCCCAGTTATTCACGCATTCTGCATAAACCACTGGACTCATTCTTGCAGAATTTTAAGACCCCAGACAGGCTGCATGCACACCACCCCCCACCCCACACTTGGGGGGTGGAACGGGGAGGACCACTGCCACATCGGTGCTGCCACATACCTAGACCCAAGAGAGCAGCACACAGAGTCCATATACTCTCCTGCTAATGCCATACACTCCAGTGCCAGAGTCAATGCCTTCACCTGTCCAATCACCTTAAAGAGACGTATCCAATCACCTGTAATCTGGAAATGTGAAAAATATGTCCCTTTATTATACATGCCTAAAAATGTCACATTTTGCGTTCATGTGTGTAAAATACTAGAGAAATATTGTATGTCTAATTTCTCTGTGTGGTATGCTTAATGTGTATTCCTCGGGGGATGAAAGTTATCCCTATTGCCAAATCGAGGTAGGTTGACATTTGTATTGTATGCAACACATAAGATTGGAGTGCACGTACAATGACCTTAATGGAGTTAAAATGCTACATTTCAACCCTATTTCTGTGAGACTCATTATTTCTCTCTAGAAACCATAATGTGAGCTGTAGGGGGCGCACAACATTCTACTGAAAAGTATCAGGTGGATGATTCTTAAAACTGCTGCGCGACATTTGTCATGGAGCACGGAGCTGTGATCTACCACCCTATAGTCTCTTCCAGTTTTGCCCAGGGATATGTCTGACCTTTAGAGCAGCTAATCCGATCGAACTGGTTAATGTAATATATTTCACGATACATCAGAAACATCACAGAAGACACCCTTTCTTCTCACACATTATTAAAGGAGGACGCAATTGTCAATATCTGTAGCTTCTTGATGCAGATATTTACTGACATCAACTGATATACTGTCGGGGAGACATCAATCTGTCTCCCCCAGGCTCATCTTAATAACACCATTATTATAACTAGATAGACACGTGAAGATTCAATATCTGTCCCCAAAGAGGTGTGACGGATGTGAAATTGCTCTCAACAACATGCTTCTCCAGTTTCACAGCGGAAAAGCCTGCACAAGGTACGAATAAATAAAATACCTGTGCACACCATGTTCAATTTCACTATATTTTTGTGCTCGGATTGAATTATAGACCTTCAGTAAACGTAAATATTTGCAATAGGAATTTTCTTTTTATTTATGTTTATCTGCCACCTCATTTGCTCTTTCTTCTTAGTTATATTAAACGAAGCCAGTTAATTGTAACAATAATAATTACTGAAGTAACACTTCTTATGATAACATTAGTGATTTGAAAGCCAGCATAACTGTTACGACATTGAATTATTTCGGGAAGCTACTCTGCAATGGAATTTAAGTGAACAGAATGAAATCTTAATTGAGTGTTACAAATTTCATCTTGAAAAGTAAAAACACTATGAGGATGAAAGTACACTGTTGTTCGTACAGCTATTTTTCTGTGAAATCAAATCTACAATAATACATCACATCACCTAGGTTATTCGAATACACACAGAGCCTCAAACAGAGCTCATGGTGTACAAGAAGCATTGATAAACAATTAGAAATATTTGTCTAAACAACTGTTGATCTAAGTCAGTATGTTCTAAGCATTAATGAATGTTCTAAAGAATCTTATTTTATCATGGAGATAATTTCTGTTCTCACACGTTATGGGCACCGTTTAGAAATGCTTTGCTCATTTAAGGGTAGTACAGCGTGTAAAAAAGACTTGTGCAATATGGTGGAATTGCCCCTTTGATGAACTCAGGGTTAGACCACCCACAGACTCATGAATTCACGGTTAGGTCATCCACAAACTCATAGGCTTATTGGTTTTCACTAACCTAAAGGAGGGAGTTTGCAACCCGGGAAACCCACATACATTTCCTCCTGTGAAAGTCAGCAGTAGGTGCTCTTCCAGGATGGGAAAGAATCATCTATAGAGGCGTTGAAGAGGTAAGAGATTCGCTATTCCCTGTGGAGGAAAGGAGTGACTTATTCTAACGCAAATGTATTGAAGCTTTATAAATGGAGGATTACATGCTGCACACGTACATTTTGTATATTGGAGTACTGTATTGCGCTCATTAAGGACTTCTGGAATTCTTGGAGAATCCTTAAAATGTCAGAAATCTTCGCTTTTTAACCAATGACCTTGTGAGTTGGACCTTATATACACTCGCCTGCAGCTAAGGATGCATAAATTTGGTGATCTGCCGATAATACCCTCAGAAACATGCATTAATTCTTTAACAATATTCCAAGAATGGTGATGCTGAAAAATAGTAAATATAGTCCATTACGCTACTGTTGTCTCACCACCAGTAGTTTGTGTGTTGTGTCATGACACATAACAGAACTAACAGAAATATACAGAGCACATTCACCCTCCCACTAATGGATGTTAGATGCATCCATAAAGTCGTAACTTTGTGCTTACTGACTAACATTTCCCTTCGAGGTTCGCATCCAGAATATTCATCTAACCCTACTCAAGAAGATTATAAAGCAACGTGTTTCATAATAATAAAAACTATTTTCTCACAGAGGAAAAAACTAAAATGTTTTTTGGGACCATGCATACGTCCACTTAATGTCATCTTGGGAATTTCTCACTTAGTAGGATATCTGAATGAGTAATTATTGAGCAGTAGGAGAATTGGTGGGAAACAACTGTAGGAGATTTCCAGTACTACTGCTGGGAATGTGCATTTGTTCCCAAAATCTGCTCCCTACTCAGAAATAAACTTAACAGGAATTGGTTGTGAATAAGAGCTTTCTGAATCAGGGTCTTGGAGTCTATTCGTGAACTTAGAGACATGTTGCACACTAGGTTCAAAGCACTGCAATTCACACATCACTGACCAGATGGATAACACTCAAGGATTCTGAACTCCTCTGGGTGGGATATATATATATATAATCCCAAAGTATTAAAGCCTCAGCGGCGCAACACAAGGGCACAGACTCCAGTAGCGAAGGTATAGGAATGTTCTTTATTGCAACATCAAGGTCCAAATGACGCGTTTCGGCCGCCGGACTGCGGCCTTGATCACATATACATACATATATATATATATATATCTCCTACTGGCGGTCGCCAGTAGGTAGTTATAGTTAGGACCTAGTTTCCATAGGAAAAGCGTTTTTTGATTTGCCAATATGTTTGGCGCCGTTTGACGAATCGTTGCGAACTTTTCAAACTAATGGCCCGCTCCGGTCAGCTCCTGTCTTGAAAGTTTCGGGGTGATTCGTCAAGCGGGGGCCGAGAAAAAAGGGGGGTCCCAAAACGCGTTTTCTCCATGTTAATTTCCATAGGAACTTATGTCACAGCTACAGCCTGAACTGCTGAACGGAATTACACCAAATTTGGCAGAGAGGTAGCTCTTGGTCCAGAGTGCACTCTTTGCTTTAAATGGTGTAAATCCGTTCAGTAGTTCCTGAGAAATTTAAAAATAAAAAATATCGATATCTGTGACCGCAGTGGATTCACGAACCCTCCCGAGCACGAGCTTTATTTTCATTGGCTGCCGACACTTCAAACCAAGAAGTGTTGGCAGCCACCTTGTGACTCGGTAAAACCGAGTCACAAGAAAACAGTAAAAAAAAAGATTAAAAAAAAGAAAAGGGGGCAGGGTAGTAACACCCTGACCCCCTAAGCCTGCTCAGGGGGTCCCACAGGGACCCCCAGGGCCAAAAAAAGCATTTTTTTAAAAAACTTTCGGCTGGAGTCACGCTGGGTGCGCGAATCCGGCCGAAAATTTTAAAAAAAAACGAAGTGCTGGCTCCCGCGCTTTGTTTTCCTTAAGCCCCCAGGTGGGCCAGGTCCCGGGGGCAATAGCTGATTATGTAGCGGCGGCCCCCGCAGCCCCAGGGACCGCCACCTCCCCGGGGATTGAAAACAAATGCGTGGGGGGCTCCTCCCTCACCCACGCTGCCCCGGGGACCGCCTCCTCCCCGGGGCTTCAATTTATATGGGGCGGGGGGCCTCGCGGGCCCCCTCGAGCCCCGAGGACCGCCACCTCCCCGGGGCTCCAAAGTTATTAAAGAGGTGTGTGGGGGGCTCCTGCCCCCCCCACACTGCCCCGGGGACCACCACCTCTCTGGGGCACACTGAAAATAAGGGCGGGGCCTCGCAGGCCCCCCCAAGCCCCAGAGACCGCCACCTCCCCGGGGCTCCAATACATTTAAAGAAGTGTGGGGGGCTCCTGTCCCTCCCCACACTGCCCCAGGGACCACCACCTCCACTAATTATGTTATGTTAATGTGGGGGTCCGTTGCGGACCCCCGGGGACCACCACCTTCCCGGGGCAATTTACATGTTGGGAAGGGGGCCGTGCGGCCCCCCTCCTGGAGCCCTCCATGGCCCTGGGGACCGCCACCCCCAGGGCCGGCTCCAGCAATGTCCCGGGGTGCCCACCCCGGGACATTGCAGTTTGCAATGGCAGGGCGGGAGCATGGCTCCCGCCCTGTCATTGCAAACTCTGCTTTGCTTCATGGAAGCGAGAGCAGGAAACCTGCTCTCGCTTCCAGGAAGCAAAGCAGATTGCTTTTGGACAAGAGGAGCTGCATGTCAGCAGCTCCCCTTGTCCAAAAGCAATGCCGGCTCCCGCAGGAAGCGGGGAGCCGGCTGGGACTGCGGGAGCATTGGGGCTCCCCCGCGGTCCCCAACGTGAGGGCCGGCCCCGGGGGATGGTGTCCCCGGGTCCAAAAGTTGCCCCACTCTGGGGAAAAATACAATATATATATATTTTTTAAAACGAGGCAATGCCCCGGGGGATGGGGTCCCCGGGGCAGTAAAAGCCCTTAGGGGGGAGGGGGGTACTTGGGTTTTTTCTTTTTTTAATATTATGAAATGGCTGGGCCTCGAGGAATGGGGTCCCGGAGGCAGAATTTGAGTTATAAGAATGGGGGGCATTTATTTTTTCTTGCGTGCTTGGAGTCGTGACTCCATCGAGGCTCTCAGCGTTGCCCCCCTGTGTAACCACGATGGGTTCGCGACTCCCTAGCAAAATTAAATAAAGAGTATGTATGTTTTAAAAAAAGTAAGATTAACTGTTGGGTTATAGGGTGAGCCCTTGTTTTCATTATGAGTTTGTTGTAGCTACATGTAAGTGCGGATGCACAGCTTTAGGTTGTTGGGGAAGACTCTGTTTCCTTGATCTGTGCAGTGCACTCCATCACTTCTGTAGATGTCGTTCATATCAAAACGTAGATTGTTGTTGTAGATGGACCCCATTCTATGATCTCTGAGGTATGCAGAAACAGCTTTATTGGCATTCTTCCTAGCTTTCTCAAACTGTGGACAGAATTGATTTGACCAGTTCCATTTCTGTCTTTGGCATATGTTAGAGTATACAAAGACAGTTTGAAGCAAAAGCAACAACAGTAGTTCAAAGGTATCCTTCATTATCATTTCCAGACCTACCCCAGTCAATGTGCCTAGCTCATTGCCGCCACAGTGCACAATCATGAGGTCAGGGGGTTGGGGATGAAAAAAGGTTTTAACCAAAGGCAACAATTGGTGCCACTTTAACCCTCTCTGTGCAATCCATTTAATGTCCACATTTTCCAAACCTCGGTCTTTGGCAATACCTGCGTTCAGCATACCTTTTGCACCAGAAAACATAGCTGTGCCCTACAATCCACACTGTGAGCATCTTGAAGGGATGGCTGGAAGTAATCAAAAGATGTCTGTAGCTCAGGTAGTCAGTTGGTAGAGTGAGATGTATCTAAAATGGTGGAGAACATGCTGTTTTTTAAAAAGTTGATAAGTGATTGGCTGTTTATCAAGATTGTGCACTCAAAAATAGGATGCATGTTACTTTGCTGAGGTATCATGTTTGTGATTCGTTGTTAGAAAATGTTTGAAAGGTACAGTTGATACCATAAGGTAATATTTTGCAAAAGTCAACCACACCTGCTGTATGCATTAGTAAGCTTGTGTGCTGAACTTGAAACTACGTTGAACTTGTGACCTGCCATACAGTTGAATGTTCCATGAATTGTTACTATGGAAACTGGCATTAAGCAGAATGGGGAAGGGTTGAAACTTAACTGTGGACTTAAAACGTGAAATGGATACTTAAATATAAGTGAAAAGATAGTAAATTAAGGTTTTCTAAGATAGTAGTATGTGGAGAAGTAGTGTGTTGCTGAAAATCTATACTAGTATTATTAGAATGTGATTCCACAAGCCTGCCAGTAACGCCGTACGCCTACCCTTCGATGTCGGTGCCAGCCGTGGCGGCAGGAGCCACAATTATCCGAAACAATCCTAATCCACACGAAGAAGGAGGCCTTTGTCAAGTTTGCAAACAGGAGCCAACGTAGCCATTAAGTACACATGACGTCATCACAGAAATCAAAAAAATCCTAAAGTGCAATGATATTAAGATTTACAATGCAGTTCCGACACATAAAGTACTTCATATTTAGACCAATTTACATTCTCAATACTGCTCATTTTACTTAGTAAAAGCAATTAGAATAAATTCAAAGTATAAAAAGTGAAGAAATACTCCAATACATGCAGGACTACGAAACATCGTCCATCGCACTAGATTGAACTCTCACCTCACAATGGAAATGGTAGAAGGTTCGAATCGCCCATACTATAGAAAACAGACTCCAAAGGTAATGACCACCCTAAAATTATGTTGACATATGTAGTGAACAATTCAATTGTACATTTGCCGTGGGAGTATAAATGACTGCCCGGCCGCTATATACTTGCTGTTACGCAGTAGCGACCGAGGTGGTAATGACATAAGGCTCACAGTATAATAATCAAATGATATTTAGAAGATGTACGTAACCCACACAATTTCATAGGAGAATCAAAATGACCATATTAATTCATATAATACACATTGATAAAAAAATATACAATGATAATCAATTCCAAGAAAATGGTCTTGCTGCAAACTTCAAACAATAATCAATTCGGATATATTCTGACGTAAAGCATGCTGCGGGCTCATGAAAAGATGTATTCATGAAGAAAAGAATACACAGGAGACAATGTGATATGTATAGTGTATAATGAGAAAATCTCCAACGAGGAAAGATCATAGGGAAATATCGGGTCCTCCAAAATAGTAGTATTATTAGAAATAGGTTTTTGAACTCCCGTGTGGAGTTGCGGCTCCACCGCGGTGGAGTCGCAACTTCAGAAAATTACAGAAGCAGTTTGGGCACCATTTGAAGACAGTTAGAAAGGGTTAATATGTCTAACCAATAGAAATGTGTTTTACAATTTGAAATAATGATGGAAGCAAGGTATTTGAGTGAAAAAAGAGAGGGAAAGTTTGCCATTTCTGGTTTCACCTTTCTGAGAGAGGTGCATTACATTTCTTGTGTGGAAAAGAAAATCTGTTAAGAGTTTCTGATATTTGGTATTCTGCAATACTACCTCAAACGTGAGTAACCAATTTGTAAGGTGTATTATATATTATTCAGTACTGCTTTATTGTTTCTAGTGATATTTTTACTTTAAAAACAATCCAAGTGTTGAAATTGTAAGACAAATGTGATGTATGAAATATGTTATGAAATGTACAGTTAGTGTTTGCTTTTTGGAATTTAGTGAGAATTATATCTCTAGACTCATGTACTAGGTATGCAGCAATGTAAATATACACAAGTCAGTCCTGGAGTTATGTATTCAGATGTGTGCTCTTATTTAGTTATGCAATCTAGGAGGCACTATCTATATAAAGTTGTAATCCCTCAGACTTTAATCATAGATTTGTGCAATCACCCAGTCACTACTATCCCACTCAAACATTCAGTCAGGCACTGCCCCATGCTGTCATCTACTTAGTCAGGTACTATTGATGCACTTATAGAATGGCCCAAGCATTACCCTTACACTCATATTTTCTCTGAGGTACTTCCCATACAGTCATACAATCATCCAGTTACTACCACTGCAGTCATAGAATCACTCAGGCAGTACCCATGCACTTTTTTATTCTTTGAAGTACTACTCATACACTCATGTCTTCAACCATACGTTAGCCTTGAACTTATGGTTTGTCTAAGGTATTTTCCCTGCACTAATCTAATCACCCATTCAGTACTGCTGCTCTCATGCAATCACCCAGGCAGTACTCTTGCACTGAATTTTTCACTGAGGCACTACTCATCCAGTCATGCATTCTCTCAGGTACTACCCACTACCCATGTATTTCTATGTTTCTTGGATATATGATGCCTCTTTTAAAAGGTATAGACACATGCATGCATGCTCTCTGGAATATGGTGAGACTTTTAACAGATACATTGAAAAAGTTGCTGCTTTGTATTTGGCTAGGCCCAACACTCTGAGTACTTGCTGAATAGTGAAGCTGCAGCCGAAAAGTGAGGTTTAAGACTTGTTGGTAGACGGATTAGTGATTAGGTTAGTTTGTATTGGTCTGTGGAGATGTACACTTCAAGTATGCTGCATAATTTTAGGTGTCTCTTTAAAATGGGAAGTGCAGTCTGTCAAGTTTAAGGGAGTTTTTAGTCTTATAACTGAGGTATTTGTCTGCGTGCACATGTATTCTCTCACGTGTTATGGCTAAACAGATGGTAGAGGTATAAAACTATGGTATACATGTCTCTGTATGTTTCTTTTATATATGATGCCACTAGGAAAAGGCACAGACACATACATGTCATGTAATCCCTCAGACATTGACCATAGATTTGTGCAATCACCCAGGCACTACTATCCCACTCAAAGATTCGGTCAGGCACTACCCATGCTGTCATCTACTTAGTCAGGTACTACTGATGCACTCATAGAATAGCGCAAGCATTACCTTTACACTCATATTTTCTCTGAGGTACTTCCCATGCACTCATACAATCTTCCAGTTACTACCACTGCAGTCATAGAATCACTGAGGCAGTACCCATGCGCTTTTTTATTCTTTGAAGTACTACTCATACACTCATGTCTTCAACCATATGTTAGCCTTTTCTTATGGTTTGTCTAAGGTATTTTCCCTGCACTAATCTAATCACCCATTCAGTACTGCTGCTCTCATGCAATCACCCAGGCAGTACTCTTGCACTGAGCTTTTCACTGAGGCACTACTCATCCAGTCATGCATCCTCTCAGGTACTACCCATGTATTTCTATGTTTCTTTGATATATGATGCCACTTTTAAAAGGTACAGACACATGCATGCATGCTCTCTGGAATATGATGAGACTTTTAACCCCTTGACCGCGATCGGAATTCCGCTCGTGTGCTGGACATTCCGATCGCGGGTGCGGTCGTGACGAGCTCAGCTCGTCATGCGCACAGCGCTACCGCGCAGCATGACGAGCTGAGCTCGTCACGCGCATCGAAGGGGTTAACAGATACATTGAAAAGGTTGCTGCTTTGTATTTGGCTAGGCCCAACACTCTGAGTAGTTGCTGAATAGTGAAGCTGCAGCC
Organism: Calotriton arnoldi; assembly: GCA_963921515.1. Taxonomy (NCBI): domain Eukaryota; kingdom Metazoa; phylum Chordata; class Amphibia; order Caudata; family Salamandridae; genus Calotriton; species Calotriton arnoldi. Next base: position 58,594 of record CAWUFW010020681.1, on the reverse strand, counting down.
GAAAAGTGAGGTTTAAGACTTGTTGATAGAAGGATTAGTGATTAGGTTAGTTTGTATTGGTCTATGGAAATACATACTTGAAATATGTAACATAATTTTAAGTGTCTGTTTAAAATGGAAAGTGGACTCTGTCAAGGTTAAGGGACTTTGTAGTCTTATGAGTCAAGTATGTGTCCGCTTGCACATATTTTCTTACATGCATTATTTTTGTAGAGATGGTAGAGGTATAAAACACTGATATATATGTATTTGTATGTTTCTTTGACATATTATGCCATTAGGAAACGGTACATGCATATGCATGCTAGTTTTTAGGAATATAGTGAGAATTTCATCTATATACTCAAGCACTAGGTATGCACTGATGAAAAGAGGTTCATATCGCTCTTTGACTCATGAATTCAGTTAGGCATTCTTATTCAGTTATGCAATCAAGGAGGCACTATTTATACACAGTTTTAATCACTTAGACATTACCCATACATGCATATAATCAGCTAGACACTACTATTCCAGTGAAACATTTACTCAGCTAGTACCTATGCACTCATGTATTCACTGTGACACTACTGATGCACTTATGTAAGGGTCCAAGCATTACCTTAATACTCATCGTTTCTCAGAGGTATTTCCCATACATTCATCCAGGTACTACTTGTGCAGTGATAGAATCACACAGGCAGCATGCGTACATTCATGCATTATCTCAAGCTCTACCCATACAGTCATGCAATAAACCATGCTTTAGGCTTGTAGTCATAGTTTCTGTCAGGTATTTTTGATGCATTGATGCAATCACCCTGGCAGTATTGGTGCACTCATTCAATTATTGAGGGTCTACTCTAGCACTGAACTATTGACTTAGGCAGTAGCCATTTAGTGATACATTTTGTTAGGCACTACATATGAATTCATCCAATTATCCTACCATTACTCTTACATTCATCCTTTTACTTAGGCACTACCATGCAGTCATGCAGTTAAGGAGAAACTACCTCTACACATACTACTCCTCTTCCCTCTTTCGGCATCTCTCTAGCCTCTTTGTGCAGTTCTCTTTGTTGTTTTGCACCTCTCTTGCTCTTTCTGCACCTCTGTTGCCTCTTTCTGCACTCCTCTTGGCTCTTTCTACACCCCTCTTCCTTCTTTCTGTACTTCTGTTGCCTCTTTCTGCACCCCTCTTCTGTTCTTTCTGTACCTCAGTTGCCTGTTTCTATAATTCTCTTGCCTCTTTGTGCAGTTCTCGTCTCTTTTTCCATTTCTATTATTTGTTTCTGTACCTTACTTGCATTTTTCTACAACTGTTTCCTCTTTCTGCACTTCTTTTGCCTCTTTCTGCACCTGTCTTTTTTCTTTTTGTACATCTGTTGCTTCTTTCTGCATTTCTTACATTTTTCAGTAGCTGTGTTGTTTGAGTCATTTTGCTGTTTGTAAACCTTTAGTTTTGTTCCCTTTCTCCTTTTGGCTGTGTGACCACCTATTCTTGTGTTTTTGCAGATGTTTTGCTAATTTTTATACTGTTCTCTTCTTATGAGATATAGATGCAATAGAAATTTAATTGTAATTTTACGCTTAGTTATTTTCAAAATTGAAATGTTATTAATTTTGGAATTTTAATTAATGTACTAAAATAATTAAACTATTATTTGTTTTTTAGGAAGATATTTTATTTGGATTAGAAATAAAAGATGGCAAGAAAACATGAAAAGAGAAGAGAACAAAGGAAACAGAAGTACTTAATGAAAACTAAAACGAGTGGAGTAGAAAAACACCAAACAGATGCTGAGGATAAAGTGGCTTCTGGTAAGAGAACTAAACAATTTATTTAAAAAGTTGTGGAGAGATTGAACGATCAAAATTCTAAGCAAAGGAGGAAAGAAATTTTTCGAATAAAGGAGAAGCAAATGAAGAAACACAATGGAAAAGACAGAAACAATTTAAGGACATACGTGTACGTATGTTTCGAAATAGAGTAATTCAAAATGTATTAAAAGATTGTAAAAAGTATAAAAAAAGATCTGCAGCATATAAGAAGAAGCAACAGATTGAAAGTGTAATAGATACTGCTTTTGAATTGAAACGGAAATTATTTATATTAGTATTGAAGAGAATGAAAACATTGAATACAACAATGCACTTTATGAAGGAGAAAAGCAAAAGAAAAGACTGATTAATAGAAGTAACTTTTGCAAAGCTTTTTCTGGTGAATGGAAGCATACTTCTAGTACTGAGCCTTTTTTTAATGAAGAAAGTTATTTTCAACAAAATACATTAGTTCACGCAGTTGATACCTGTGGTCGTTGTTACTAGATAAAGGATGGTTGTCCAATTGAAAAAGAAAAGATGGTTCCTAGAAATGTGGAAGAAGTAATAGCTGAAGAAGTTCAAGGGAGACGTACACAAGCTCCAGTGTATAAGTGGGATTGTAGTAGTATTTGTAGTATTCAACAGGAATCTATTGATATATTACGAGTTTTCTTGCAACAATATGCTAAAAAAAGTGTTAAACAGAAGATTAAGATGTTGCAAGGACTAGGTTCATGTAAAGTAAGAAAATATACTAAGTTGCAGGGTCATTCTCTGGCTTGTCTTTCTAGAAAAGGGTGTAAAAGCACTTTTCATCATTTAAGAATGTTTGCAGTACATCATACAGAAATGCGGAAGTTAGTAAGGAGATTGTACTACGTAAAAAGTCCTGCATTATCTTTAAGTGAAATGAACACAGCTCTTTTGCATGGTTCAGTATCGGATGTAAAAAAGTTTGTGATGATATACAGTTTTGTTTCTTTGATTCACAAGAGGAGTGTAGAGAAAGTGAGAGCTTGATAACTGTAGGTGTTGAACAAGTTTAAGATACTTTCATGTGAAAAACCAAACTATGTTTGTATTTATTGTCGACGTAGTCACTATAGAAGTCAAACTAGGAATGTTGATGTGTATTTAAAAAGTGAAAAGGAAAATAATGATAAGTGGGAGCAATTTGGTGCTTATTTGTTGGTGGAAGGTCGTTTTGAGTTGGGTACTGATCAACGTATTTGTAAATATTGTTACAACAAATTAGAAGAAAACAAAATGCCAGCTAGAGCACTACATAACAATTTAGAGTTGGTAGCTATTCCTCCGGAACTGGTAGATTTAAATACATATGAGTCCATTCTTATTCAATCTGTGCACCCGTTTCAGGCTATTGTTGTTCGTATGGAGCCTAAGACAGGTAAGCTGCCTCCAACAGATTTACAAAGAGGTCTGAAAGGAAGAGTTGTGTACTTACCTTTAGATTAAAAAAAAATATTGAAACTGTTTGTATAGAGAGAGAGGAAAGTCAGCCTGTAGTTATTCTAGTTAATGGTGTACCAACAAAGAGTCGGAAAATATGGCAAGAGTTAGTAGATAGCAAAACCAAAGGGGATGATGGACTGAGTGTTGAACATTGCAAGCACTCACCCCCAGTCAACTGATCTGGGTTTAATCCATCATCATTCTTTAGCTCACTCCGCCACCCCAGTTCAGACATGGCCATATGCAAATCAGTCTGACCCTGTGCCTCATGGGAACAGTCCAGCCCGAACTGCCAAGCCATTTCTTCCCTGAACCGGAAACAAGCATCCTGGGACCGGTTTCTGGCTTACAGCCATCATCAGCCAGGCTATCTTGAATCCAGTGGCAAAGTGAGCAAGGGACCCACGTCTGGGCATACCCTGCCAACTTAGGGCGAACATAGCAAAACCAAAGGGGATGATGGACGGAGTGTTGAACATTGCAAGCACTCACCCCCAGTCAACTGATCTGGGTTTAATCCATCATCATTCTTTAGCTCACTCCGCCACCCCAGTTCAGACATGGCCATATGCAAATCAGTCTGACCCTGTGACTCATGGGAACAGTCCAGCCCGTACTGCCAAGCCATGTCTTCCCTGGACCGGAAACAAGCATCCTGGGACCGGTTTCTGGCTTACAGCGGCATATGGCCATGTCTGAACTGGGGTGGCGGAGTGAGCTAAAGAATGATGATGGATTAAACCCAGATCAGTTGACTGGGGGTGAGTGCTTGCAATGTTCAACACTCCGTCCATCATCCCCTTTGGTTTTGCTTTGTTCGCCCTAAGTTGGCAGGGTATGCCCAGACGTGGGTCCCTTGCTCACTTTGCCACTGGATTCAAGCTAGCCTGGCTGATGACGGCTGTTAGCCAGAAACCGGTCCCAGGATGCTTGTTTCCGGTCCAGGGAAGACATGGCTTGGCAGTTCGGGCTGGACTGTTCCCATGGGGCACAGGGTCAGACTGATTTGCATATGGCCATGTCTGAACTGGGGTGGCGGAGTGAGCTAAAGAATGATGATGGATTAAACCCAGATCAGTTGACGGGGGTGAGTGCTTGCAATGTTCAACACTCCGTCCATCATCCCCTTTGGTTTTGCTTTGTTCGCCCTAAGTTGGCAGGGTATGCCCAGACGTGGGTCCCTTGCTCACTTTGCCACTGGATTCAAGCTAGCCTGGCTGATGATGGCTGTTAGCCAGAAACCGGTCCCAGGATGCTTGTTTCCGGTCCAGGGAAGACATGGCTTGGCAGTTCGGGCTGGACTGTTCCCATGAGGCACAGGGTCAGACTGATTTGCATATGGCCATGTCTGAACTGGGGTGGCGGAGTGAGCTAAAGAATGATGATGGATTAAACCCAGATCAGTTGACTGGGGGTGAGTGCTTGCAATGTTCAACACTCCGTCCATCATCCCCTTTGGTTTTGCTTTGTTCGCCCTAAGTTGGCAGGGTATGCCCAGACGTGGGTCCCTTGCTCACTTTGCCACTGGATTCAAGCTAGCCTGGCTGATGACAGCTGTTAGCCAGAAACCGGTCCCAGGATGCTTGTTTCCGGTCCAGGGAAGACATGGCTTGGCAGTTCGGGCTGGACTGTTCCCATGAGGCACAGGGTCAGACTATTTGCATATGGCCATGTCTGAACTGGGGTGGCGGAGTGAGCTAAAGAATGATGATGGATTAAACCCAGATCAGTTGATTGGGGGTGAGTGCTTGCAATGTTCAACACTCCGTCCATCATCCCCTTTGGTTTTGCTTTGTTCGCCCTAAGTTGGCAGGGTATGCCCAGACGTGGGTCCCTTGCTCACTTTGCCACTGGATTCAAGCTAGCCTGGCTGATGACGGCTGTTAGCCAGAAACCGGTCCCAGGATGCTTGTTTCCGGTCCAGGGAAGACATGGCTTGGCAGTTTGGGCTGGACTGTTCCGATGAGTCACAGGGTCAGACTGATTTGCATATGGCCATGTCTGAACTGGGGTGGCGGAGTGAGCTAAAGAATGATGATGGATTAAACCCAGATCAGTTGACTGGGGGTGAGTGCTTGCAATGTTCAACACTCCGTCCATCATCCCCTTTGGTTTTGAAGAGTTAGTAGATGTCACCAAACTTCAAAAGGCTACATTATATCTTGTACAGAACAATATTTATTATAAAACTGTAAATGTGGAAGACCAGGAAATATGTTTAGAAGAAGATACAGAAATTTCAACTGGCCAAATAGAAAAAGTGGACAAGAGAAGGAGTGAAGAGATTTACGAACATTACAGTATACATCCTTTACATTCAAAAGAAGTGATTGGAAACTCTATTGAATTATTTCAAATGAAGAAAGCAAAGGGAACTCCCATGAGTGTTTGGGAAAAAAGTTTGGAAGCTTGTTGTTTTCCACAGCTGTTCCCCACTGGAGAAGGTGGACGATATGATGAATGAGCAGTACAGATTCCAGCTTCAGAATACCGGACGACAAGATTGTACTCAGAAGATCCAAGATTTCGACAGTGCATTCCATATATATATTTCATCTTCTATTTGAAAGTGACTTGTCTGGACTTTCATATGCAGTGAATCCCATATTAAAAACAGGAGTTCATCTTGCACATGTTTCTGCAAAGGAATTTATGGACAAAGTTCAACAAAGAGACGATCATTTATAATCTCAGTTAATTAATTTGATGGCGTGTCAACGTGGTACTAATGAGTATTGGTATCGCCGTCATGGAGAACTTAAATGTATGTTAAGAAACTTAGGTACCCCTATGTGGTTTGTTACGCTTAGCTGTGCTGAATACGCATGGGACGATTTACTTGAATTTCTACCACAAGCAAATTCAAATGTAAAAAACATTGAATTGAAGACAGCTGAAGAACTGTGTTCCTTGGATCCTGTAAATGTGTGCAGATATTTTAATCATAGGTTTCAAGCTATGATGTCTTTTATCTACAATAAAAATAATCCACCTCTTGGAGAAATTACTGATTTCTTTTGGAAAAAGGAGTACCAAGCTAGAGGTGCTCCTCTTATTACACATGTTATTATGGATCAAGGATGCACCTAAATTTGGAACCGATTCTAATGAAACTGTTTTGTCCTTTATCAAAGAGTATGTTACCTGTGCCATTCCAAAAAAAGGAGGAGAAGAGAGCTTAAGAGAACAAGTTTTACGTTTTCAAAGTCATCGATGTGGAAAATATTGTCGACGAAAATACAAGTCAAAGGGAAAATTTTATACAAAATGTCGTTTTGGATTCCCACGTCCAGTAATTTCAAAAGGAAGAGTCAATAGTTTTATGTCAGCAGTAAGACATACTATAACACGAAAATCTCTGAAGAATACATACAACATAAGAAGAACTGAAGATTCAAAGTATATTAATGACTACAATCCAGTGATTTTGACAATGTGGAATGCAAACATGGATATCCAGTATGCTGCAGATAATTCAATTGCTGTTGCTCGTTACGTTATGTCATATATAACGAAATCTGAAAAGACAGAGTTGAAGGAAATGTGGGAAGAAATTTCACATGAGAAGAGTCTTAGTAACAAATTGTACAGCTTTAGTTTGAATATGCTTTCACATCGAGAGATTGGATCCTACAAATGTTCGGATCGGTTGAGTTCTGCGAGTTTATATTCAAAGTCAAGAGGAATCATTTGGGTAAGTCTAGGTCTTGCGGCTACACGAAATAGAGTTTTGAAATCTCTACAAGAAATTGAATACTTAGCATTGAATGAACCAGAAAGTACAGATATTGTTAAAACTAATATGTTGGAGACGTAATATCCCAAAAGGAGTCCACATCAGGAAAACTTATGTCTCTATGAAGTACTGCAACATTACAGCTTTAAGAGAAATGTTACAGAAAATATAAATGAAGAAAAATATACAGTAATTGGATGTGATGGATGTTTGGTAAAAGATGCCAAAGGAAATCTTATTACCCACAGAAAACCGAGTTGTGAAACTCCAGAAAAAGGGAGTTTTTCTATTTAGCACTACTGCAACTCTTCAAGCCTTGGTGTAGTGAAGCGGAATTACTTGGAGATTTCGACTGCTATGAAGATTCTTTTAATGCATGTAAAGATAACATTCAATGCACAATTTTCAATACTTATCTACAAATGTTAAATGAAGAGATTGAACAAGAAACTAAAATTGCAGCTGAAATAGCTAGAGACAGTTCTCAAGATAGTCAGAGTTCTGCTCCACTAAGTCAAGATCTACTAGGACAACCAATTATTGAAAATGAAGCAGCAATAGCCATGAATGAAGTAGAAACAACTATGCAACAAGTACAACAGGATATTATTGATTTGAGAAAGTTGGAAGAACAACTAAATATTGAACAAAGAGAAATATATGAGCAAGTGACACTACAGATACAGCATGGTTTGCTACGTGAAAAAAAAGAATGCCAATGCACATCATTTAAACCTATTCGAATTTACATCAGTGGTCAAGCTGGAACAGGAAAAAGTTTCTTAATTAAAGATTTCACCAGTTATCTACACAAAACTACTGGATGCCATTTATCTTGTGTTGTAACAGCTCCAACTGGATTAGCAGCACACAACATTAAAGGGATTACTTTACATCGATTACTCATGCTACCAGTTGAACATGAAAATAAATTGGAATATCACAAGCTATCTGGAGAAGCTTGTTATGAAGTGTCAAGAGTACTGAAGAAAATGAAACTTCTAGTCATTGATGAGGTGAGCATGGTCTCAAACTTAATGCTTGCCTTTGTACATTTAAGAATGCAACAGATTTTAAAAACAGATTATGATGTTCTGTTTGGAGGAAAACATGTAATTGTTTTCGGCGATCTACTACAACTTACTCCTGTAAAAGGGCAACCAGTTTTTAAAACACTTGTCCATGAAGAAACTAGGAATTCTTTGGGAAGTATTGGAAATGTGAATATTTGGTTACATTTTGAATATAAAGAACTTATTAAGAATATGCGACAAGCAAGTGATGAAGATTATGGAAATATTCTTAAAGATATAAGAATTGGTGTTTTGACAAAACATGGTAAACAAGCTTTACAAAGTCGGCTACTAAGTAACTTGTTTACAAACTAAAACATAGCACCTAAAATAATGTACAAAAAAATTGGAGAAAAGAAGTCTATAGTTTGCCTAATGCCTACACTGCAAGAGTGTTTGTTCTACATTCAATCAAGAACTTTTGAAATTGGAAAAACAACCAATAGTGAAAATGGAAGCTATTGATAAAATGGAACACGAAGGAGTTACTATTCTTCTCTCGGAGAAATTACAGTCAAAATTGGATTATTTGGAAAAGCCTGTGTCTAAGACTGCAGGTTTAGAAAAGACTTTATATGTATGTGTAAACTGTCGGGTAATTGTACGGCGTAATTTGGATGTAGAGAAAGGTTTAGTAAATGGAGCAATGGGAAAAGTTGTTGATTTTGTAAATTTTCAGAACAGAGATAGAATTGAATTTTTGAAGATTAAACTTGATCAGATTGAAGAGGTAAAACAGATTGGAAGTTGTGCTGTTTGTTTTTTGCTTGTAAAAGACTTGTTTGTTTGTAGAAAACAGTTTCCTCTTTCTTTAGCATATGCAGTAACCATTCATAAATCTCAAGGTTTAAGTGTAGACAGTGCTTTGGTAAATATTGGAAGTACAGTGTTTAAAGAGGGCATGGCATACGTTGCATTGTCTCGAGTAAGAACATTATCTGGTTTGTATTTGATTGATTTTGATGAGAAAAAGATTAGTGCTGATGCAAATTGTGTAAGAGAGTACAATCGGTTAAGAAGACTTTATGCTCCTAACTTAGGTGAATATCCTGTATATGAGAAACGTGTAGTGTGTCCAAAACGGAAATATGACAAACATTCTACTGAGATTCAAAAAAGAAAACAATTCAAGAGAATCATGAAGGTGCAAAGAAAATGAAAATGGACACTGTTGATGATATTGTAGGATACCAGTTAGAAAATAGTTCAGGTATCAACTGCTATGCTAATGTAATTGTGAATATTGTGTTTTATCTAGAAGATCTTCATCATGAAATTATGGAAAATCGAGAAAAAAGATTCTGTTCTTTACTACATTATATTTTTCAAAAGTTGGTAACTGATAGAAGTAAAATCCATACTGATTTTGGTATTCGGCATCTTTTGGATATATGTACTGGTTCTTCGCAATTTACACTCGATATACAACAAGATGCACAAGATTTCTTATGTTTATGCTTGGAGTATTGGAAGATGAAGGAATAGAAATTGAAAATGTATTTGGACTAAATTTCAGTTGGGGTCATAAATGTGAAGAGTGTTCATTTTCTTCTACCACTGAAATAGACACTGAACAATTCATATACTTGACGATACCAGATTGCAAATCAGTGCCTTTTAACAAATTAGGAAAAACAGCTAATCAAGATATGAAATGCTCTCATTGTAAATCAGAAATATTGTCAACTTTATATATACAAAGATTTGGAAAATATGTCATTTTAATGCTACAACGTTGTAGAGCAAATGGAAGAAAATTGGAAACCAAAATTAAAAATGTTGTGGCAAGTCAAGTATCAATTTCAGGAAGAACTTTTAAAGCTGTGGCTATTGTTTTCCATGATGGACCTACTACAACATCTGGACACTATACTGTGTATTTAAAGTGCAATAAAGGATGGACACATTGCAATGATGCCCATTTGGAATTCAAATGCAGGTTGCCTTACGAATTACCTAATTCATATCTGATATTTTTGATGTCAAAGTTTTGAAAACATCATTCGGCCTATTGGGAAGATGTGAATACGAATGAACGAGTTTAGTTTGGATATTTTCTATGCAAAAGTTTCGGAAACATTATTCGACCTATTGGGAAGATGTGAACAATTAGTGTATGGATTATTGTTTGTGCTAATTCATATTGCATTTGGAAAATTGTGTTTAGAAACAAGTAGTTTATATATTTGTTCTCTATATTATACGAGATGTAAATGAGAGTGTATATTTTACAAAATGTACTTGAGAGAAATAAAAGACTTAGGGCCCGATTCCGATCTCGGCCGGTAGTGCTCCGAATCGGATTCGGATTTACCGGATCCGATTCGGAGCCCTGTTTCCCGACCGAATGGTACGCGGGTCCGGTCGAGCGAGTACGATGCGTGCGCACGCGAAATCGCCGACCGACTCATTCACGGGTCCGAACCGCATCGACCGACTCGCTCGGAGTCGACGCGCACCGCGCTATGGAGACGTTTCCCGGCCGGGTAAGTACGATGCGCGCCGCGAGCAGTCCGACCGACTTGCGCCGTCCGGCTCGAAAGAGCTGTCGGAGCCGGACTTTGGGGGTCCGCGTCGGACCCCCCTGTACGCGTAGGCGCGCGAGTCGCACACAGGGGGAACCATGGGTCCCCCTACCTGTGCATGTACGCCGCGATGCGCATGGACGCGTACTCGCTGTAGGGGCGCCCTTGTTCGCCTCGCACCCATTGAGTCAATGGGAGCCCGCGTACGCGTTGTACGACCGGCTCCCATTGACTTCAATGGGAGTCCGACCGAATCGAGTCCGATAGCATGCGAATGCATCGTACTCATCCGGTCGGACTGCTAGGGTCCGAATCGGTCGGAATTCTCTCCGGGTCCGGCTCGGTCGGAGAGATTTCCGGCCGGAATCGGAATCGGCCCCTTAATGTAGTTGAAGAATGAAATTAAGAAACTGTAGATAGGTAAACACATAGTTACACATGTTCTAAATAATGCTCAATGCTGACTTTTTTTTTTTTTTACAATCTCGTTGATTGTTTTTTTTCCCCGCTGTTGTATGATGACCTACATTGAAATCACTGTGTATGGTGAAATTCAGCAGAATCTGAAAACAGCAAAAAAGGGAAACTGAAAATGTTAAGTAATTCAAAAATTATGTTGTGTTCTTAAAAGTATATTATTATATTCAATAACAGTTTTTCTTCTTTTTACAGAAGGTAATGGTGAAGTTTGAAAAGATTTTAAATTCAGTTTACAGCAAAACTACTGTAAAATAATTCCACTGAGTTTTGTATCTACATTAGTAAAAAAGGTAAGAAGAAATAATGTAATAGGCATGATAATGTGAAATAATGTTTAGAGCCACTTTTACTGCACTCGTTCATTCCTTCAAACACTACCCATGTACTCATCTATGCAGTCAGGCACTATTCCCACACTCATTCAATTTACCCAGACACTACCCATATAGTGGTACAATCACCAAGGCACTAACCATGCACTTATGCAATCACTCACACACTATCCATATATTTATCCATGCACTCAGGCACTACCTCTGCAGTCATACAATCACGCAGGCACTACCTATGCACTCATGCAATCACCCAGGCACTACCTATGCACTCATGCAATAACCCAGGCACTACCCTTGCACTCCTCCAATCACCCAGGCACTATCTATGCACTCCTCCAATCACCCAGGCACTACCCATGCACTCATGCAATCAGCCAGGCATTACACATGCACTCCTTCAATCACTCAGGCAGTACCCATGCACTCCTCCAATCACCGATACATTACCCTTGCACTCATGCAATCACCCAGGCATTACCCATGCAGTCCTTCAATCACTCAGGCAGTACCCATCCACTCCTCCAATCACCCAGACATTACCCCTGCACTCATGCAATCACCTAGGCATTACCAATGCACTCCTATCACCCAGCCACTACCCATGCACTTATAAAATCACCCAGGCACTACCCTTGCACTCCTCCAATCACCCAGGCACTACCGATGCACTCATGCAATCACCGAGGCACTACCTATGCACTCATGCAATAACCCAGGCACTACCCTTGCCCTCCTCCAATCACCCAGGCACTATCTATGCACCCCTTTAATCACCCAGGCATTACCCATGCACTCCTTCAATCACTCAGGCAGTACCCATGCACTCATCCAATCACCCAAACATTACCCCTGCACTCATACAATCATCCAGGCATTACCCATGCACTCCTTCAATCACTCAGGCAGTACCCATGCACTCCTCCAATCACTGAGACATTGCCCCTGCACTCATGCAATCACTGAGGCACTACCTATGCACTCATGGAATAACCCAGGCACTACCCTTGCACTACTCCAATCACCCAGGCACTATCCATGCACTCATGCAATCACCCAGGCACTATCTACGCACTCCTCCAATCACCCAGCCACTACCCATGCACTCATGCAATCACCCAGGCATTACCCATGCACTCCTCCAATCACCCAGGCACTACCTCTGCACTCATGCAATCACCGAGGCACTACCTATGCACTCATGCAATAACCCAGGCACTACCCTTGCACTCCTCCAATCACCCAGGCACTATCTATGCTCTCCTCCAGTCACCAAGGCACTACCCATGCACTCATGCAATCACCCAGGCATTACCCATGCACTCCTTTCAATCACTCTGGCAGTACCCATGCACTCCTCCAATTACCCAGACATTACCCCTCCACTCATGCAATCACCCAGGCATTACCCATGCACTCCTTCAATCACTCAGGCAGTACCCATGCACTCCTCCAATCACCGAGACATTACCCCTGCACTCATGCAATCACCCAGGCATTGCACATGCAGTCCTTCAATCACTCAGGCAGTACCCATCCACTCCTCCAATCACCCCGACATTACCCCTGCACTCATGCAATCACCTAGGCATTACCCATGCACTCCTATCACCCAGCCACTACCCATGCACTTATAAAATCACCCAGGCACTACCCATGCACTCCTCCAATCACCCAGGCACTACCTCTGCACTAATGCAATCAGCGAGGCACTACCTATGCACTCATGCAATGACCCAGGCACTACCCTTGCACTACTCCAATCACCCAGGCACTATCCATGCACTCATGCAATAACCCAGGCACTCCCATGCACTCCTCCAATCACCCAGCCACTACCCATGCACTCATGCAATCACCCAGGCATTACCCATGCACTCCTCCAATCACTCAGGCAGTACCCATGCACTCCTCCAATCACCCAGTCATTACCCGTGCACTCATGCAATAACCCAGGCACTACCCTTGCACTCTTCAAATTATCCAGGCACTATCCATGCACTCCAACTATCACTCAAGCAGGCACTACCTATGCACTCATGGAATAATGCAGGCACTACCCATGTAGTCGTTCATGCACCCAGGCATTACCCATACACTCTTCCAAACACCCAGGCACTACCCATGCACTCCTCCAATCACCCAAGCACTACCCATGCACTCATGCAATCACTCAGGCACTACCCATACACTCATACATGCACTCAGGCACTTCTGCTGCACTCATGCAATCATGCAAGCACTACCCGTGCACTCATGCAATCACCCAGGTACTACTCATGCACTCCTCCAATCACCCAGGCTCTACCTATGCACTCATGCAATCACCCAGGCACTACCCATGCAGTCCTCCATGCACCCTAGCATTACCCATGCACTCTTCCAATCACCCAGGCTCTACCTATGCACTCATGCAATCACCCAGGCACTACCCATGCAGTCCTCCATGCACCCTAGCATTACCCATGCACTCTTCCAATCACCCAGACATTACCCCTGCACTCATGCAATCACCCAGGCACTACCTATGCACTCATGCAATCACCCAGGCATTACCCATGCACTCATTCTATCACCCAGCCACTACCCATGCACTTATAAAATCACCCAGGCACTACCCTTGTACTCCTCCAATCACCCAGGCACTACCCTTGTACACCTCCAATCACCCAGGCACTACCCTGTCGTGTAGTTCCTATATTACCCATACAGGATCTGCGTGTTCGGATAACAAACTGTAGGATTGGTGGCAGACTGGCTCTGAGCACCCCCACCGAGAATGTTAGCCTTTCTGTTTTAGCTAGCTCACAGTGCCACTAGAATCTCCTCTTATCGGGGAGAGAATAGTTTCTGGCAACCTCAGAACATGACAACCCTGATCCCCCAGGATCGTGGAAACAATACACTACTTTTCGCTCAGTCACTCGTGCTCACTTATTCGGTCTCAGAGAGTTACACAGAAGAAGCAGTCGGGCGTGTTACAATAAGAATTTATTGCACAGTTGTTCTTCTAGTGTAAAATAGATGTGCTGCAACAACCGTTAGACAGTAGCAGATATATATGATTAGCAGTACAGTGAAAATAAAAGGATAGTACAGTTCTACCATCTTGCAATAATCATGGATACATACATGAATATAAAATGCATGATAAAAGTGTGCGTACTCCTACGATGCCTATCTAGATGTACCTAAGTGTACCTAGCATGTGAGTAGGTGTGAAGCCAAGAATCCCTCTAGGATTTAGTCTAACCCCATTACCTGAAGTGAGAGAGTGTGGGACCCTGTCCTGGTCTTGAGTTGGACACCCCGCGAGGGATGTGTTGGACCACTGTCAGCTGGAGCATCTGCATGCAGGAGCCTCAGCGTCTCTGGTCAGTGTGTCGGCCTGGAAGTCTCGGTTCCCTCTACTAACCCTAGCAAGATGTGCTGTATTTATACAAAAAGTATCTAGGGTTTCTTTGTCCCTTGTTGCTTGTATTAGCCATTGTTGGATTTGAGGATGACGTATGGGATGAACCTTGTACGTAGATATTATGCAGGTGGTGTAGCCCCTGCCTGGTTTCCAAGAACCCTAATAAATATTCATTCATACTGTATGAGTCCATTGATGGAGTTATAGGACGCTATTGTTCAGGGAAAACCATCCTTCTGCGCTCAGGACTAGAACTAGGTAAAGGTTCAATCCTAAAGGCTTGGGTAGTACAAGGGAGATAATGTAGGTGAAGGTGTATGATATTACCCGGGCCTATATTAGGGTACCTATATGAAACATAACACCCACTCCTCTTCCGAACAGTCAACAATGATAAAAATGCTAGCGAACTACTGTTTTTATAGGTAGCAGTGCATAAAACTATCAGTGAGCTTCATAAAATATTGTCATTAAAACCATTTAAAAACAGTCTAATCTGGGGGAGAAAAAAATTATTTTCGAAAGATAGGATTGGAAATGTCACTTTAAGCCAAAGTCCTAGTTGAGTTCCTTTTATATAAGCCGAACCACTACAAGCATCAGAAGGCCATGCTTTTCCAGCGAAAGTGTCAATATTAGGAAGTGTTCCAAATTTAGTTGAGTTTTGAAATCAAAAAGGAAAAATTCCGACTTCTTTCCCAGCACACGATGGGCCAATTATAGATTAAGTGTCCTGGCTGGGAGACGCAACATCGTTGTTGCTTGCCACTGCAGAGGACGGTCCCTATAACACCTCGCAGAGTACGTCAATGGAGCACAGATGATATTCAGAATTGCCAATAGCTGGTGCAGAGGCAGCCGGTGCTGTAGTCGATACCTGAGTGCTAGTGGAAGAGCTGATGCTTAACCCAGTTGTAGTAAAAGGCACCTGCGGGTTCTCGAGGAATGCAGCCATCAGTATAGGAATACGCTGGGGACATTGCCGAGCATGGGACCTCACGGGTTCCAGCCTGGTATTCAAGTCTGTAGGCGCGTCCGATGCAAGTGTCAGACAGAGATCCAACACGCATTCTTCTCCGAAGAACAGGTAAGATGCAGTCCATCCAGACTGGTCTAAACGATAGGAACCAAGAGGCGCTCAGTTCCCGTAGGCGAGGTGTGCCCAGATGTTGTACCATGCATTCACGGTATTTGCGCTCCAGGAGTGCTTTTGCCATCTCGTTGGTGATTGGGCCGTCCATTGCGTAGCAGAAAAATGACAATCAGGATACCTGCTATTGAGAGCAGGATCAGTGGAAGACCTCCAGAAACGCTTCCCAATATGGAGTGTATAAAGTTTGGAATAACTCCGAGGACAGTCTGAAAGGTGCTTAGAAATCCTGACCCTATGGTCTTAAATAGGTGTACAATAACCCACGTATCAGACATATTAAAGATACGACCCACCATTTCTGCGAAATGAAAGGGGCAGTTTGTACGTATAAGTGCCTGTATCTCAGTCGAGGTCCTTGCGATTTGGAGATCAAAGGTCTCTCAAGCGGAGGTTTAGGGTACGGTTCGCTGTAAAAGCATGGCTTTCAGTCTGCTCATAGTATCAAACTGTATAAAGGAAACATTCAATGAAGGCCATAACGGCACCTCCCTGACTGTATTTACTGGGGGAAACAATACTTGCATACAGCAAGTAACCCTGGAGTTCACAGTTACCAGATAGGCAATGCCCGGAAGCATCCCACAGCAACCTTGATCATTCAGCATCAAGTAACTCCCATTCGAGAGCAGCCTGAATACCGGAGTAATCACGGCCGCTGGAGTCCCTGTCATGTGGCAGATACAAGTTTGCTACTGAACCATTACAAGCTCCGTGCAGGGAAATATCCTGGCACATGAGAGAACCGCTTAAAGCGTTCTTACAGTTTGTACCGCTTAGAAACACTTCTCGATCCCCACTCCGGCATCAAAATCTGTACGGTAATTCCCAAGATTCCTTAATGTATTCCTTACCCAATTTTTCATATTTGCCTGCCTGCCTTTGCTCAAGGCAATATTGAAACTGAAAAGTAGTGACCGGTAGAGTTATGTGGCCATGGATTAGCCATTCCGTTGATGGTGATTCCGCTACCGTAAATGGTAATCTATCCAGCTTTTCAATGCGCAACATTGTATATTTTGCTCCCCTTTGTGCCATTTCCATCTGTTTATCTGTTATATTGTATGCAGAAAACAGAGACGTACTGTTGATGAAACGCCAAGGCACATAACCTTCACGCAAAGATTGCAGTGTCCAGCTTAACAACATAATAGAACGTAACTGAGATTGCGCTTGTTGTAATATGGCCAAATCTTGTTCCAGTATGTCTATTGCAGAAGATACAATGTTGCCTAAGGAATATATCCTGGAGGTCAAAGTTGTTAACCCGTTATCCACTACTGCTAATGCCTTTTCTAAGTTAATACGGTCTATTTCCCGTATTCTCTCTGTGGCCTCTTGTTGGGATATTTTCCAATTTTCATTGTAGGCAGCATAAATGCCAGCATATATGAAACGTTTCTGACGTGATTTCCTGGGGCCTAGTAAAAAGTCCCTAAGATCCATGTCATGTGTGAGTAAGGATAAGTGATGTTTCACTTCTGTGAGTGTTGAGGTTTCTAGCCAATCAAGACACAACTTCCCAACACTGTAGGATGTCACTACCCCTGGGTGTTCTCTTTGTACATAGCGTGGGTCTGGCCTATGGATACTGAACCCTTCGGTTATACCAAAGAATCTTTTCTGAAGTGTTCGTGTCTAAGGGCCAAACCACCCATTTCTTCCAATTAGGGTCTGATCTATTGTACTGTAAAATGTCATCTACTGTTGCCCCTTCTTGTGAAGTTGAATTTTGCCACCCCTCCATCTGTGATGGTGTTGGAAACCGAGGTGTGTTCAGGTCCTTGTTTTTGGCTAGTCCAAGACAGGATGTCTGTTGCACATTGTCATTTAGAAATATCATCTGCTGTGGAATGAGGCACGCTCTAAATAGCGCCTCTGTTCCCTGGACTTGCCAGTCTCTAGAACCCCAGACTGATTTTAAGTCTATTGTGTCCTTCCATAGGTCAAAACCCTGTTCAGACAATTGGGTGATAAAGGAAGCAGAGTATATCTGTTTGGTGTTTGTCAACATAGTTTTCAGTGCTGATGTCGATGCAACCTTGTAATAATACGAGGTTGGGTCAGTGGTGTTAAACCCTGAAAAATATGAAAACTTCTGTGCAAATGTATACGAACTACCTTTTGGTAGTGTAGGGCAATGTTCCCACTGGTGGTACTCAAAAACATTTCTAGGTGATATAGATTTGTGCAAGAAATGATGACCATAATGTTGGTAACAGTACAAAGTGTAATAGTCTGAAGTACCTTCTAACATTTCAGTGTTCGGAAATGCGGCAGTTTTCTCTAAATCAGACAACATATTATTAACAGTTTCAGAGTCCCAATCATCAGAATATGTACTGGAGGTAATGATATCACTCAATGAAATTTTAAATACATGAGAAATTTTTAAAAGTTCAGTAGGACCGAATATATCGAAATCAACCTTGTCTCAAACTATACCGTCCGGTATAGGAACTGCTGTAATGTTCACTGATGACAAGTCTCTTTGTTCACGATATGAGGACTGATGTGGTTTCAGAATCAGATTTACTGTTTCGGGGGCAGGTCTTTGTTGAAGGTATCGTCCATTAATAAGCATGCTAAAATTATAACTAAGCCGAGCCGGAAAGAACAGTATCCCAGTAATTACCCAGAGTTCAACCCAAGGTGATACCAGGTAAGTCCTTTTGAGAAAGTTCAGAAAGTCTGTAATCTGCTGCTTGCGTGTTTGTTGGGCTGGTGTCGTTTCTGGTTCACTTGGATGCAAGGAAAACGTATTAAAGTTCATGAAGTAGCCAGAAGCAGTTCGATCAATTGTAGGAATTGCATAGGGATTTGTTGAAATCGTAGTTTGCTCTTGTCGAGGCATGTTGACGTAGACATCTGTATTTGGTCTAATTGCAACTTGTGTGTTATTTTGAGTTTGATTTTGAAGTTGAACTTCGGGTTCAAGGGGAACGAGTTCCATAGCATTATTGCTTAGTCCTTCATTCCGTGTTGGAGGCTCTTCGAACATGATGAGTCTTTCCGTTTGAACTTCTTGGATTGTAGCTAGAGGAGGGCGTCTGCTACAGCGGAGTCCACAAGGCCTACTGTTCAGTATCGGCCACATAGTGTGGTTTGATTAAGTCGATTGAGACAAATCGTTTCTCCTTTTTCCCGGCAAGAGGCGGCAAAAGCACAGTTTTTGTTCCTTGAACTGCTAGGACAGGTACAGGCTTTCTGTATGATGGTCCAAATTCTTTTTTGTCCGCTATTTTCTCTCTGACCAGATCCCCGACTTTTGGGATCCAGACAGGTCTTGCTGTGACTGCCTTGACATCCCCAGTGGCGGTCTGTTTCAGGTGGATGTTACTTTGTTGTGTCCTGGATTCATTTAGATCCTGTAAAACAGCCAAACGATCATGGATATCAAATGGTTTCGCATCCGCCACTGCGCCTCCACAATCAAGATCAGGTACCCACATTCTTGTCCCAAAAAGGACCTCGTAAGGAGTGACACCCCCTAGAGAACTTCTTGGCTGGTTATTGAAAGCTCTTGAACCCCATATATATGATTAACCCAACTACCGCCCTTGCCTAATACCCTAGCTGTTAAAGATTGCTTTAGGTCCCGGTTCCTCCTCTCCACAACCGAATTTCCCTCAGGATGGTACGGAGAGGAGTACCGCAATGCTACGCCCATACTTTCCATGGCCTCTTTGTAAGCCCGAGAGCTAAACGCCGGGCCACGGTCAGAATGTAACGTGCCAACTGCGTATGTCCCTATAAAGACTCGCAAATCTTTGATAACAGTTCGAGCGTCAGCCGAGTGCTGAGGCCATACCCATAGGAATCTTGAGCAGGAATCCACTGCAACCATGATATACTTGTAGGCCCCATCTGATTGTAAGGGGCCGCAGTGGTCCAGATATACACAAGCGAGAGGTCTGTCTGATTTTAATAACGGTGTCTATGCCGGGCGTGCTATGGTGGAGCCTTTCATCTGCTGGCAGATGTCACATTTCAAGACATAGTCTTTAGTTTGCTTTGTTAGACCTGGCCACCAGTAGCGCTGTTTCAACAATTAAATAGTCGCTGTAACGCCTGTATGCGCAGAGCCCAAACCCTCGTGTGCTGCAATAATCAAACCTTGCCTACGATCCATATTTGGTATTACTCTGTCCCCCACTCCAGGAATCTGAACATATGGAATGTTGTTTGCATCTAACTTGTAGGAGTACTTGAGTGGAAATTTCTTTGGTACTGCTGAGCTGCCTTTGCGCGAAGCAATGACAGCGACCATAATCTCACCGTCTATTGCAGCTACGGAAGCTGTGCGTACAGCCCCCTTTGCGGATTCATCAGGCAATCAATTCCCTTCAACGTGAACGCCATCACGTTGATGACTCAGTGTATGAATCACGTGAGCCCGTGGTAGTTCGTTTCTCAACTCAACTCCCTGTTCCCATAGCATTTTATGCTTAATTGTGCCACCTTTTGCGTCTTTGAACCCGTTTAGTTCCCAATGATGCAAATATTCATTTTATGATTGAACACAGTAAAAAGAATCACACACTATCAGTGTGGGGAATTCGTGATCCATATTCACCAGTGCTATCAGCGCTTTTAACTCTGCCAACTGAGCCGTGCAGTCTCCTAGAGATTGCGTTTTGGTGCAACTTGGATGGAATATTCCATCCTGCATGCGACCTTTAACGATAGCACATGCTGCGCTGTATTGTTGCTTACTCCCTACGGCCGGTTGAGCAGATTCATCAGTGTAAATAATATATTCATACTGATCTAGAGGCAAGATTTCATTCGGTAAAGGGTATTCTTGTTCGTTTTACAGAAATGCTTGTGTTTTTAGACTTGGATCAAATCTGTATTCAACATCAGTTGCAGTAAGAGAATTAGCCCATTGTATCCATCTCGGATGTAAGGCTTTTGCATTTGGAATGCTAGCCTTTGTAACAGCTTCTAAAGCTGGTACCGGTGTTACGACAATTATGCGCTTTCCCTGAGCCAGTGCTCTTTCTCTTGCTGCAGCGGTCTGAACTGCTGTCAGGATTTTTTCTGTTGAAGTGAAACGCATTTTGTGTACAGGTGCATTTTGTAAGCGATTGGTACTGTTTCGCCTTCATTGAAGGTTAAGTAAGTGTACCCGCATTGACCCGCTATTACACGGATCACTAAGTTGCGTACGTTTACCCGCGTCTGTAAGTGTTTTGAAGCCATCATGTCTTCTTGTAGTGAACGCAGGATGTTTGTGTGTTCCTGTGTCCATTGTCTAACTGAAAAGTCAGGTTTTATTAAGTCGTAGAAAGGTTTTACACTTTCCGCGTAATCCAAATTGTATGTTCTGACGAAATTTAGGAATCCCAGTAATGATTGTAACTTTTTTAATGATTTTGGAGGTTGGAGCAGCGCACACTTTTCTAAAAAGTTGGCTGCCAGACTTTTCCCTTCACTTGAAAGCTCATATCCTAAAAATAGGACATTGAGGTGGGCGGTTTTTGATTTTTTTAAATTAAATTTGTAGCCCTCAGAGGCGAACCCCATAATTATGGTGCTCACCCTGGTCAAGTGCCTTTTCAAGTCATCGTCCGTCAGATAAATATCATCCACATAGGACAATGCTTCCTCATCAAAATTTTGGAGTAACTCAGTTAATCTTGCTGAAAACACCATCGGGCTATTCTTATACCCTTGGGGGAGACGACAAAATTGTCGCTGGGACCCCAACGCTGAGAATGCGGTCAAATACCTGCTTTCAGGCGCTATATTTTGGCAGAAAAATCCATTTGAGATATCAAGTGTAGTTTTGTATTTTTTCCGCACAATGTTATTCATTAATGCGGCACTGTGTGCATTTTGAACAACGAATGTCTTTGTGCATGCGTTGAAATGTCTGTAATCTAAAACTAGACGATATGAGTTGTCCGGTTTCATTACAAGAAACAAAGGATTGTTCATTGGTGAGGTGCTATTTTCAATCACCCCTTGGTATTCAAGTTGATCTAAGATCTCCCTGACCTGTTTTTTAGCTTCTTGCTTTATTGGATATTGTCTCTGTGCATTTGGTGAGCCTTTTAACAGGATCACGTGGTGGGTTGAATTCTCATCCCATCCGGCATGATTTTTGTACAGTGCTGGAGCTAGTGCAACTGCCCACTCCCGTGCATATGTGTGTTTTAAATGTATGGGAACGAGGTCGGAGAAGGCTGGAAAAATTACCGTTTCTCCCCTAGGGCACTCCATAACGAATGCTGGCGGCCAATCTTGTTCAGCTAATAGGATGTCATAACCAGATGACAGATTCTTCCAAAATAGACCTTTAACTTTCCTGGGCTTGTCCCCCTCCATTTGGAGCGTTATGTCATATACTTTATGTGGGACACTTACTCTAGTATCAGGTGTTTCTACCGTGATATAATCATTCAAGTCCGCTGTCACCAGAAATTCCATCAGGTTCTGGCGAGCTATTGTTACTTCTGCCGCACTGTCTAGCATCGTCTGAGCCAATTCCCCGTTCAGAAGTTGTGTCCTCAGAATTCTGGGCATGTCTGATCTTTAGACCTGCAACTTTCTTCTTCTTAAACTGAGGTTTTGATTTTGGCTTTTCTTCTTTTTTGGAAGTATAGTCTTGAGCGTGCTGTTTGTCTCTGGACTTTGTACGCTCTTCTTTGTGTTCTGACCGTCCTTCTCTCTCTGAGTTTTTCGATGAACCCTGAAAGGAACGAGAGGAACGTGTATCAGTATCCTGATACCTGTCAGGTTTCCTAATATTATCCCTATTCCTGAGATTATACCTCCTTTCGGAGGGCTCCTGTGGAGGAGATCTGCCTCGGGATTGCGATCTGTTTTCTTTAAAGTTTTGTTGTTTTTTATTATCCCACTTCTTTTTAGAAGAAGCAGGTGTCTGCTTGGAAGTGTCCTTTTCAGGACTTCCCATCAGTTGTGGTTTTAAAGCTTTCCCACCTAAACTGTCTCTGCCTAATTCTGCATATGCAGTTTCAATTATTTTGGGTCGTTCGTGTTCCTGTTCTAAAGGACTGAACTCCCTTAGGCGTTGGCGGATCGCCACCAAAGCTGCTTCCCCTTTAATATTAGCTAGTATTATGGCTGATACCTGATCATAGTTACCTAGTAACTTCATCCCTAAGTTTAGGGCAGGCTCTGCTCCGTACTTGTTTTGTATTTGTCTTAATACATCAGGTACTACTGCTAATGAAGGAATACCATGAGTTCTGGTATATATGGGAGCAAAGACTGTACCCCAAGTGGTAAAATCTTCTACTTGTGGTGTTATCCTCATGGGCAAGCAGATTGTTAGCATTCTGTGTTTTTCATACGGGGTAGTATTCGGGAATACTGCCTCGAGCTGAGTTATTTTCTGAGCTACCCAGAATGGCATTTGTTCACGTTTCGTGGGCATTTTGCCCATTACCGCGTGTAATGTTTGTGGTGTGATTTTAGTTGCTGTACCTTGAGATTGAGTACCATTTGTTGCAACTGTTGCTGGTTGGACTGTGAAAGTCCTCATGACGAATTGTGTCAAGTTTCTATAGATTTTAATCAAATCCTTGTGTTGTATGAGTAAGTCTGCCTGTGGCATTGTTTCAATGTCAGGATGTGGTGTGTAGGCCGCTAATATCGGCCATGTTGCCCCTTTTCCTCCGAGCGGGCCTAATCTTACTCTATTTCTTATGTGGGGTAGGGCGCCTTTAAACCAGTATAAGTGTTCCTGGTACGTGAGTGGAACCTCTATGTCCTCGAACGGACCATATTCCACCGGTGCATCTCCTTCTGTATAGTAGTGAAATGTCTGTGTTCTCGCATCTGCTTCTGGAAATGTAACCCACGAATAAAATACCTCTGTTTTGTTTGATTCGTGTGCCTCAATCACGAAAACTACTAAGCCACCCCTAGCTGATAAACCATTTTCTAGTAGTTTCAGGGTGATCGTACGTCTGAATTTAGGTGGAATTTGAGTTGCGTTTGTATCTTCTTCTCGGGCTGAGAGGTGCAGATCTACTACTGGGTCCTCCCTGTTCTCAGTCATTTTGTTCAAGGGAACTAAGATAAGGTTTTATTTGCACAATTTTAGGAACACTGTGTCCTTCAAGCTTGATTAACCAACAGCTAATAAATAGGATTTTTTCGCCTACTCAGCTGTGGCGGAGTTTGTGCCCACCCACTCCAGACGTCTCTGGCGTTTTGTGAGTAGGGGTCTCTGAGAATTAGCACGACTGAACTACTCAGATTCTACTGTTAAATAAGTACCCAACCAACGTTGGTGGGCCATGTCATGTAGTTCCTATATTACCCATACAGGATCTGCACGTTCGGATAACAAACTGTAGGATTGGTGGCAGACTGGCTCTGAGCACCCCCACCGAGAATGTTAGCCTTTCTGTTTTAGCTAGCTCACAGTGCCACTAGAATCTCCTCTTATCGGTGAGAGAATTGTTTCTGGCAACCTCAGAACATGACAACCCTGATCCCCCAGGATCGTGGAAACAATACACTACTTTTCGCTCAGTTACTCGTGCTCACTTATTCGGTCTCAGAGAGTTACACAAAAGAAACAGTCGGGCGTGTTACAATAAGAATTTATTGCACAGTTGTTCTTCTAGTGTAAAATAGATGTGCTGCAACAACCGTTAGACAGTAGCAGATATATATGATTAGCAGTACAGTGAAAATAAAAGGATAGTACAGTTCTACCATCTTGCAATAATCATGGATACATACATGAATATAAAATGCATGATAAAAGTGCGCGTACTCCTACGATGCCTATCTAGATGTACCTAAGTGTACCTAGCATGGGAGTAGGTGTGAAGCCAAGAATCCCTCTAGGATTTAGTCTAACCCCATTCCCTGAAGTGAGACAGTGTGGGACCCCATCCTGGTCTCGAGTTGGACACCCCGCGAGGGATTTGATAGACCACTGTCAGCTGGAGCGTCTGCATGCAGGAGCCTCAGCGTCTCTGGTCAGTGTGTCGGCCTGTAAGTCTCGGTTCCCTCTACTAACCTTAGCAAGATGTGCTGTATTTATGCAAAAAGTATCTAGGGTTTGTTTGTCCCTTGTTTCTTATATTAGCCATTGTTGGATTTGAGTATGACGTATGGGATGAACCTTGTACGTAGATATTATGCAGGTGGTGTAGCCCCTGCCTGGTTTCCAAGAACCCTCATGAATATTCATTCATACTGTACGAGTCCATTGATGGAGTTATAGGACGCTATTGTTCAGGGAAAACCCTCCTTCTGCGCCCTGGACTAGAACTAGGTAAAAGTTCAATCCTAAAGGCTTGTTACTGTGTAGTATAAGGGAGATAATGTAGGTGAAGGTGTATGATATTACCCGGGCCTATATTAGGGTACCTATATGAAACATAACAACCCCTGCACTCATGCAATCACCCAGGCACTACCTATGCACTCATGCAATAACCCAGGCACTACCCTTGCACTCATGCAATCACCCAGGCACTATCCATGCACTCCTCCAATCACCCAGGCACTACCCATGCACTCATGCAATCGCCCAGGCATTACCCAGGCACTCCTTCAATCACTCAGGCAGTACCCATGCACTCTTCCAATTACTCAGACATTACTCATGCACTCATGCAATCACCCAGTCATTACCCGTGCACTCATGCAATAACCCAGGCACTACCCTTGCACTCTTCAAATTATCCAGGCACTATCCATGCACTCCAACTATCCCTCAAGCAGTACCCATGCACTCACAAAATCATCCAGGCATTACCCATGCATTCATGCAATCATTCAGACACTATACAAGTAGTCCTACAATCACTCAGGCAGTATCCTTGCGCTCATGCAATCACTCAGGTAATTTATGTGGTTCTGGAGTCGCGTAGGGTTGAGCTAACTATAACTCGCACCCCCGCAATGCACTGCTGATGACGTCACATATTACATCACTGAATATATATATATCATGCTGCTTAAATACAAAGAAGGCCTGTGGTTAACCCTGGAACAAGTGTTATGATCTGTGTTTTGAACATTTTATTGCCTTTTCCATCAAGAGCTGTATTCTATCATGTGCAATATCACTATTGATATTTGTTGTATCTTTTTTTGCTGCAATACATTCTTCCCTAGTGCTCTGTTCCTTGCTGCTCAGTCACTGTGAGTGTGATGTCACGGAATGCTGGTGTGTGCCTGGTTGAGTGAGTGTCAGTTGGTGACAGTGGGCTGAGTAGCAGGGAGGCTGCTCCTGGTGAGGCGTACTTTCCATCTTACCAGTTGCTTAGAACTAACTGTAACTGTGTCTTAATATACCTTTCCCATAACCTACTCTACTGCCTACTGGATTATATACGTGCAAGGACGTTACTTCCATTACAACAATATTATTTATAGAGAAGGTTCATTTTATCAACCTCTTGTGAGTTATTTTTAGTTTCAATGTTATGGTCTGATTGCACATTTTTAATGCACACATCTGGGCAGTGCTAAATATATTTTGTAAGATCAATAGTGTATTTAATAGCCTGTCACTTTATCTTTCGAGGCCACGTCTTTTCTATATCTCCTTCCAAAATGTAGGAGTGAATGTACCAAATCTGTGCTTTTTAAAATATTTATATCTGATTTGTACAGTGTACTTCCTTATCTTTACCAGTTATCAATAGTGTCTCTTGCTGAAGGCTGTTGCAAATGGCCAACATGCTCCACCATTTGGACTGCTAACACCATGCTGCCATAGAGCCTTTAATAACATAAATGCCTGCATTGGTGTCCATCAGCTACTCTTAAATAAATTCACTACTCCCCAACGCCAAGTTAATCCATCACCTGCAGACATTTTTTAGAGGTTTTCACAAGGGCTATTTTTTTAATGCCTCTTATGATCTGTGATGTCAGTAATCAGTTCCACTGAAAGAGGGATATCATAGGCATGATTCTGCATGTTAGCCAATTAGAATTCAGAATGAGAACATTCTATATTCTGAGAAACGGATGTTTTTCATGTATTCATTAATGTGTAAAAAATGAAGTATCTTGTTTTTTTTTATCCACTGTTCAATATTGTACACATATCAAGGGGATGTCGCCAGGTGCCAATGAAGATGGCTACATACTAGTGCTGCTCCTCTCTTCCTGCACTTAATCATCTACATATTCTGCTTCTGTGATCGGTCAATAAAATCTCGGCCATCGGCGGTGCGAGAAGAAATCCAAAGATGGCAACTGGACTTGTGGCTGCTGGGAACAAAGCACCCTCAGGACACCAGCAGACTTCCCTGGGTGGCAGTGGGAAACATGAAAGTCACAGCAGGTTCCAGTATTAAAGACACACTGCGGGATTTAGCACCAAGTGACTCTGGCCAGGATGCTGGTGCGAATGAGGCTCACAACAGACTTCGGAGCAAGGGGGAAAAGCAGGATTGGGCCACAGCACAAGCACAACCCATCTGCAGAGGCTCACAGTGCTACCAGGCCCATGGTGTTCAGCAAAGGGGGAGGTGGGGGCTCCAAAGACAAGGCAGACAATAAAGGACTTTGGAGATAAGGCAGGGGGTGGGTCCACCTGCTGCTCTGACAACAAAGTGGGGCCCTGGTGGTGTCCCCCCACAACGGGACGGGTATGCCCAGACGTGGGTCCCGTGCTTTCCATGCCACTGGGGTCAAGCTATCCTGGCTGAAGAGGGGTGAAACCTCGAAACCGGTCCTAGGATGCTTGTTTCCAGTCCAGGGAGGACCTGGCCTGGCAGTTCGGGTGGACAGTTCCCATTGGGCACAGGGTCAAGACTGATTTGCATATGGCTGGGTTCAAACTGGAATGGCATGGTGAGCAAACAAACGATGGATTTAGGCCCAGATCTCTGTACTGGGGTGAATGTATGACATTGTTCTGCATTCTGTCCATCAATTGTTGTTTTTGCATAAAAATAAACGATGACAGCATTCTCCTGAGAAAGGTACATAGGAGACATAAATACAGTGGAGAGAAGAATGTAAATGCTAGCTCATCTCCCACCAAATTCTGTCCTAATAGACACTAATGACATAGTAGTCTGTTTTCGCAGCTAAGTGTGCAGCGTCAGACCAGCTTAATCTTAATATGTTGAAATGACAGACAGATCAACCATTTGGAGGGGTGGGTAGTTTTGAGCTCACTGTGTGGATGTGTGGGTGTTGGGACTTGGGTGGTTATGGTTAACTAGAGGTATGACATAAAGTGATGCGGCATAGAGTAACATGACTGCCGGCGACCAGACAACAAAAAAACACCTCCTGACACTCAGGTCCAAATAAAGGATGGAGGGGAGGCTGACTTGATTACTTTGGAAAGTAACTGGCCTGTTGAACAGCCTTAAAAAATGAGGTGATTCAAAAATGGCTGGCCAGACGGGCTGGATGTGGTGTACCTCCAGGGGACCCACCTATTGGGGAACCCATGCTGATCAAGATACAAATGGATGCGTCATTCAGGATTCAAAGGGCATGGCGATTTTAGTTAAGAACTCCATCACACTCCACCCACAGAAGACATGGATAGATAGCACCTGGAGATCTGCGACGCTGTTAGGCACATCAGAAGGTGAACAGATACTAATAGTTAATGTGTATGTCCCTTTTGGCCTCCAAAATTCAATGTTACAGGAGCTATTAATACTAGGCAAAGACTTTAACGTTGTGGTCTACAAAGCCCTTGACAGACCTCTGAGTAGACAGGGAGGAAATGCAACTTCTACAAAAGTCAATGGGTGTACCAAGGATATGGGACTACATGACTTATTGAGAGGTCATAATAAGGGATTGAATTTATTCTCTTTTTACTCTGGAGCACAAAACTCACAGTGCACGATCGACCACATATTTATTACCAAGATATGTGCCCAGATATTTTCTGATGCTGCCCTTCTGGCAAGAGTTACATTGGGCCACTGTCATATGGTTTATACTTCTCAAGAAAAACTGTGCGCTTGTTGTACAACATAAACGTTGGACTGGTACGAGACTGATTCTGAGTATCCTTCAGGATATGTTGGCCTATAGTCCTGCTAGCTCACAGTGCACCATCAGTACCCCTAATCTTACAGGGTAACAAATGGATGCGCAACCTCAGAACATGACAACCCTGACTCCCCAAGAAAATCGTAGTAACAGATCTCACACCTTTTCGCTCAGTTACTTATGCATACCCAAAGAGATACACAAGAAATACACAGTGAAGCATTTCAAAATGTATTGAAACATGGTGATTCTTGAGTAAAATACTTGTGCTGCACTAATAGAAGGAAACCGAATAATGCGATTAGCATTATGAGAATGGTGAAGAAGATGAACAATTCAACCATTTTGCTGATTACATTAAAATATATGCTTGCGTACAAGTACAGTAATTTAGTATCTCCTACCTAGCGCATTCTACCCTATCGTGTCTACGGTGAGTGGATCTGCCGAATCCCTGTTGGGTGGTCTAACTCCCCATTGCCTGTGGGTAGGTGTCAGTAAGCTGCCTGTCTTGGTGTAAAATTGGACAGTATCCCTTGCATGAGGTGACCGTAATCAGCTGAGCTGGAATTCCGGAATGGACCAACCTCTCAGTGCCAGCTCCTTTGAATAAAGAAAGGCTTGATGTCATACAAATAAGAACATCCTCCATGTCACCATGCCGAAGCCCCAGTCAGGCCAATATAGTTTATTCTATTGTGATAGCTCTGTCACCAAGCGGACAAAAAACAAATAACATCTTGCATGCTGAACTTTGCACTTGTACAGAGTGTTCAAGTTGTTCTGATAAGGTGCCTACAAAGTGGTACTGTCAGCAAATTGAGTTTGAGGAATGCTATCCTGTGTGTGCACGCAAATGAATGTGTGTCAAATGTCATCGTGTTTAAGTGAAGAGAAGGCAACTTAAGAACGTGAGCATGTAAAGATGGCATTTCTTAACTGGGCCTAATACCTCCACGTGACACCACTCTCTGTTGACAATTACCCTAACATACTTCACAAAGAGACAGTCAAGGGACAAGAGCTGAACTCACAGTATCTGACCAGTCAAAGATGTAGAGGATTTAAAAACATCTGACAAATTCTTTGAAAAGATCAGTGGCCCAATAACAAGCCAGATAATGTAATTGGAAGTCTATGTGCTTGTTATTAAGACAATTTATTTAAAAAACGACAAGGACAGAGAGAAACAGGGTATGGAAATACCTGGCCCTTGAGAAGGAAATCCTTATCTTAAAGGAAAATCATAGAAAAACACAGGATGATCAAAAGGACAAGTTACCAAATGCAATAAGGGAAGAATATCTGTAGATGCTCCAAAACGAAAACTGCACACATTACCTAAGTACGCAAAAGAGAGTCTACGAGGCTGGAAATTAGACAGATTAACTACTAGCAAGGCTAAGCATACATAGAAGTGATAATATTGATGGAAGACAGACAAGCATAATGGGACCATGAGGGGGCAGATGTGTTTTTAGACCTCATTGAGATAATCTGCGGGTCCAAATTAATAGATACTTAGTACAATGCTGAAGACTTCATAGCAGACTCTACTGTGACCCAAGTAACTGCAGAGCCAAAAGACAACCTGGTTAATGGGATAACAGTTGAAGAATAGAACAAGGCATCAAACAACTTCTGTCAGTTTTATAAGGTACTGAACAATGTATTCGTAGGCCCCACACTGAAAATGTTCCTTAAGGCTAGAGATGAACACATACTTTTGGAAGATCTGAGGATGACGACAATAGCGTTGATACATACAACGGGTAAGGATAGGAAAGACAATCAGTCTTAGCACCCTATACCGTTGCTGAACAGCAAAACTGGGATACTAAATGAGGGTAATAGCTAGTACAATATCAATAATGTTCATGAAAGTGACCCATCTTGGTCAGACAAGAATCATGCCGAACAGTTGCCTACGGTGAACCTAGCAGGCTCCACAAGAACCTAGCGTACGTCAAGAAGGTCACTGAAGCAATCATTTCACTAGATGGCAGCGAGGCATTTGATTCAATTGAATGCCTGTTCATGTTCTTGATACTAGAAAGGATGGAGTTTCCATCACATAGTGCCATGGATCACATTGTTGTATAACTCCCCCGTGGTCCAAGTAATGGTAAATGGAACCCAATCTACAGTTTTTGAACAGGGTAGGTGTATTGCACAACGATGCCCTCTATAATCATTACTACTATTTGCACTCACACTAGAATCAATAGTAGATAAGGGGGTGGAAATGGGCAAGAAATGGGATGAGGAAATTATGTTCAATGCAAATTACATTCTGATGTATCCATCATGCACACATAACTCATTAGCAAGGCTCAAAAGCCTATTTGAGGCACATAGGAGGGTTCTGCAGCACTTGGGGGAAATCCCTTCTTTTTCACCCGGCCGGATGGACTCCAAAAGGGAAGCTACCCATGCTACTGGGAATTGAAAGGGACAATTTCAAATTCCTCAGCATGTGGCTCTTAGCTCATTATGAGTATTTTTATTAGGACAATCTAGAGCTTCTTATGTGAGGTTTGAGTGCTCCCGTTTTCACTAATGAGAAGAGCCATGATCTACAGAATGATCGCTTTTCCAACTTTCATGTTAATCCCCCAAATTCACCACACATCACCCCAGACTAGTTCTTTTACTGAATAGAAGAGCTAGTTAGATTCCTACTCTGTAATGACTAAGCTCTGAGGATAGTGCTGTCGACCGTAAGTAGGGTTCCTATGACAGAGGTGTAGCATTGCCTAGCATATGAAAGTAGTGTACAGTATTCCCATACTGGTGGCTATTGACTGAACCGGTGAAATCAATAGACTGATATGCAGTAGTGTAGCAAGGAGATGTACATGTAAGATAAAGGATGGCCCTCCTCCAGTGATAGGTACGGTGCTAAAGACATTGCACAAGATTGCTTGAGAAGTGGGATGGACGAGACGACTGACGCCCAGGACACTGCTGTGTGTGGGAACTCATTTAAGGGGACTAAATAAATTTGAGGAGTTCATAAAATGGGATGAAATAGGAATATGCACACTAGAAGAAATACAGATTGACACGGAGATAAAATCCTATTGCAAGCTACAAGCTAAATATTTACTATACAATTCACAACATTTCAAATACATAAAACTGTTGTTAAAAATGCAACATGCATGGCAGATGGAACACCACCGTAAAATAGAATACTAGGTTGACCATCTCATTGATTCACACCACATTAATGAGCAACACCAACAGAGAACTGACACACCTAAAATCCCGTTGGGGAGCAAATTTGGGAGAGATGGTGGAAGATGACTGGAGAGAGGCCCTGATGCATCCAAGAGGGACATTAATACGATGAGGTTTGAACTGATCCAATCGCAAATTCTTCATAGAATGTATGTCTCCAGAGTATAAACCTATACATTTAAAGGCCTCACAACAGACACGTGCTTAAGTGGATGCGTACAGAGTGGAATACTTTTACACACGATGTTGTACTATCGAAAGTTAACTCCTCTGGACACAAGCAGGGGAATTGATAAATGAAGCAACAGAAGCGCCAGTGAAATTGGAGGCGCCCATGATTATCTAGGGAATGTGGGGAGCTCAAACCATAACCCGAAATTAAAAGAATGACTTGACTTGACTCTGGGATAGTTCAACGCTACCAACTGGCAATACATGGATATGTCACATGGACCGGTGAATGGCCCCAGGAAGAGTGGTGTACAAAGGGAGGGGGTGCTTAAAAAAGTTTGAGAAAATCTGGGGAGCATGGATAGTAAATTATAGACTTGAATGAGGGGCAGGGGAAAGGTAAATATGGGAAATGTAGAAACTCAAGGTATGGATGGAAGAAGGAACCATTGATGACACTGGTGTGTGATCAGTGGTGACCTGCAGCGGGGGAGACAGTCGAGTGCACTTTGTGTCAACAAGACAAACTTGAAAATCATGAAGAAGAGGGAGAAAATGGTATGGCATCACATCAGCTGTCAAGCATCACAGAGCACAAATGTGTTTATCATGTCACGACTGGTTTAAACTTAAACAAAAAAACTGAATAAAATGTTACACAAGTATTGTACACGCATCTACCTTGTCACTGTTTCTAATTATAATTTTACAAAATAAGATTGACAAATTATTTTTGATCTCTACTTGCACTATTAAAGCAGACCTTCCACGTGGGAGTAAACTAGGATCAGACCTAAACATAATGGGCCATGTAAGGAAAGATACATTTCTAAACCTTGCGTATACGTGAATCTACACCAATATACAATTTGCGTGGTAAAGTGCTGCAATATTTTTAGCAGTATGTTGTATAAGTATATCTTTTTATGGAAACCACAGCTTTTCGCAGGATCACTGCCAAATCCAACAATCTTCTCAGAATATATTCATGCCCTCATTGCTTCACTACCTTATATGAGGTGTTTTATAGCATATCTGATTACAGAAATATCTGAACATAAGATGTTCGGCTCTTACAGTGTATTAATACTTGAAAGGATGACTCTTTCCACAAATCTTGTAGCCGGAGGGAAATAATCACGAGCATCACAAGTGCAAAGGTTGTCCAATTAAAAATGATAACACTAACAGTTAGTTGACAAGAGGCGGTTTAAACATATGGGTTGCCGAATTGACTACAAATTCACACCTGTAGGATTATATGTTATGTAATTATTTTTGGTTGGTGATTTGACATTCTTTGCTGTGCGGATTAGCATTACAGGTGCTAAACACTCCATCCTAGGCGTTATCGGAGAACGCGGTGTGATGAAAATGGTCACATGAACTGCTAAGATAGAGAGCGCAACAGTTTGTCACCCTATCTTTGGCCCCAATTGACAAATAATTTCCAAAACGTGCTTGTTTACTACCACGCATGAATACACATATTTATTTACGAATTTCAGAAATTCGGAAAGATCCCCCGATTACTCCTGGAAACCTGTGATTAAAAGAAGCATTTGTCAGTTCCTACTTACATTTTGCCGAAAAGTTGCACATGCATCATTTTACATAGATTACATTACAACCTCTCAGGACAAAATGGTTTTGCATTGGCACATCTTCCCATTCTTATCCTGCAATCTTGCACGTGGCAAAGACCCAAACTCGCGTTTCTGGTTGTTCCCAACCTTTTTCAGTTCATCCCAGTTCTAGAACGCCAATTCGCTACACTTAGAAGATTTAGTAATGCATCATATCACACCATATCTGGCTAATGGTACATGTTGTAAATCATTTTACGAATGCAAAAATCCCCTTTCTCTCATAAACTCAGGATATGCATATGTACGGACAACATACATCCACAAATGGCTGCATGACCCAGGCTTTGTCTTGGTCCACACTTTGACTCATGCCAAGTTATGCATTCACACAATGTTCACAATAAAATACGTTGTAAAATATGTTGATTGTGAGAAAGCAGTATAGTGCGGGCAAGTACTTCTTTCTCTGTACCTAATGTGCCCAAATTCAAACATCACTCACATGTTTTAACCTAATATGCAGATGGCTGCCATTCAACAACGTGGAAAGCGGCCAATCCCTTTTTTTGCCAATTAGGGTGACAATTCTGCAACTGATGAGGTATTTCGTTCCTTTCTATATAAAGAATATTCCGCTGGTGAACCCTGAAACTTTGTTTACTCAACAACATGATCTGCATATTGGTAAAAAATATATACTGGTCATTCAAAATGGCTGCTTCTAAAAGTAATCAGTTCATCAATGCTTACCATATGTATATGAATTTGTGATGAATTGACTTGATGAGTGGTGATTGAATCTCCTCTTGTCCTAGATGACTCTCCTCTCAGATGTGTCCTACAGACTAAGGAAGTGCTTGCATCTTTAAAGAAATAGACCACATCCATAAATCAGCATTGATAGGTGACAGCACATGTATAATGCTATTTATTAAACAAGGATCAGGAAGGAAGCTGCTGGCCTTTTCCCATGGTTGCACAAGGAGCAGTGGCATTGCTCCTGCAGAAAAGCTGGTGCAATGATTTCCTCATTTGACTGCATTGCTGAATTAACTGTGATGCATGAAGGCCTAAATGTTTTAGGCAGAAGGGCTGTTTATAGTAACCTTGGCTTTGGGGGGTTGACTTGTCACCACAGTCATGTCTCCTGGGATTGATTCCAAAACCCAATAACAAAAAAAAGCATTTTATGTTCTGAAAGTTGGCACTCCTAATAGCAAAAAGAGAGACAGTGTGGGGTGGTTGGGGACCAGAAGCTCCGCAGTGTCTCTAAGTCAAGGACACAACTAAGTGGACGCTGGCTGAAGGAAAGCATATCAGACTGTCCTGCAGGGACGATAGAATGGCCGGCGCAGATACTCTGGAGGTTTTTCTGTGGGTGGGAGGGTGTACGACGGGATGCAAAAACTCAGCGAACGGGTGATGGGTTGTGGGCATGTACGTCTAGGACAGGGATCAGAGATGGGAAGATTAAGAGTGGTGGACCAGGGACCTTGCACATGCCCATGGACTATAAAGCAAGAATTGCTTCACACCAAATGTATTGCACAGTGAGGCGAGGCATCAACATGTAGCACTGGCGACTAATGCATTCTGGAATGAAGGGTGCAACACTGTATTTTTGTGTGTTCTATGGTCAACTGTCTTTTTTGAAAAATGTAAAAATGCGAAATTAATATTAAAATAAAACCTTGGCAACATTGTATCACTGCCGGGAACAGCTCTTCATAGACACATCTGTTGTGCTTCCCACCTTCAAGACTTCGAAAAATCTGTTAACTGACCTAAGCACACAGCTGGTTCTTAGAGTTGGCTTTCTAAGCAGCTTCACTTCTCAACATTGTCCTATATGCAGGGCCACTGGAATTATGCGATATTGAGGCCGTGGTGCTTTCCGCATAATAATGGATTTTGTTGCACTTGGCACATAAACCATGACCTGCTGCATGATCTGCAGATTTTAACCAAAAAAATATTTCTAGCTCAAACGGATCCAAAGTTACTAAAAAGAAATCAATACGTGTTGCCGCGCAGTGGAAGTCCCTTTAAAAAGTTGACTGACCCCCATTCTGTTGCTTATTGTGTATTTCGGTGTTAAACAGGCACCACTGAGGTGAAACCTTTGCCTAGACAGAATTAACCTGAGTAAAAATGACAAAATAACGAAGAGATACTTTAACAAAATGTCCCGCATTACGGAGTATTTTTCCATTTTTACACTGCATAATTGAGTCAACTCTGCTGCATTATGTGGTCCTCCCTGCCACATAATTCCTATCGCCCTGCCTATTGGCTACGTTGGCTTCAGTCCTGCACCTATTTTGTTTCTTGTTTCTAGTCAGGGTGACCAATGCCAGTTGGGGTGTGGGAAAGCTAAGTAAGCGGACACGAAGATTCAAAAAACCTCATTCCTAAGAGCACCACATGTGGCATTCTATACAGGGTATGTTTTAGGACTACTGATATGCACCCAAACTATATGCAGAAATGCACAATTTGAGGACACACATTTGTTTCATTTTATCTGGTTCGAAGCACATAGGGCCACAAAGCTAGCAAACAACAAAATGCTGTTTATTGGAAGAAATTCAGAAGGCATATTACAGCGGCCCTTGTTTGTTTTTCTGCAAAACAGCAGTATCAAAAAGCAGGTATCCTTCAGAAGCACTTACGCAGAGTTCTGCTTATTACCCCCAGGTCCCTTATGTCCTCGTACCATTCATTACAAAGTGGAGATAACCATCTCCCGACAGAAAAAAACAAGAGGAATGCTGGGACCCTAATACTGCCCCTCCCCCGGGAGTACATAAGCAGTACTTACCCAGCATCCCGTCTGTTCTTTTTTTCTGTCTGTCGACAGAATGGACGTGGATGTGCTGGTGCTGCTCCTGCTGGATTGGAGTGGCAGACTTCTCTCCTCCCCCTGCCCGGCTGCCTGGCTGTGCGGGCGCGGGGTTTCCTGGCCTGCCGGGCTTGCTGGGAGTCAGTCGGTGTTCTCTGCTGGATTCCTGCCTGTCGCCCGGCCCTTTGCGGCTGGGGCGTGGTGTCCCGGTTCCTTCCGGGTTGCGGGCGCTTCTTCCTGAGCCTGGCCGGGTGAGGCGCGCCACGCTTGCAGTGCTCCTGCTGTTTCCTCGGTTGCGGTGGGGGCCTTGTTGCTGGTGATGGCCCCCGCTCCGGGTGAGTTCCGCTTGGCGGCTTTGTTTTTTTTCCCCTGCAGTTCGTTTGTGTTTCTGCCTGCTCCTCGGCTGTTGGGACGCCGCTGGATTCCTCCTTTGCGGGGGTTGCAGGTCGTACAGTGCCTTGCTGCTCTGCCACGCTGGGTGCTCCTCCTCTCCTTTGCTCTCCCGAGTTGTGCGAGATTGGGCCTGGAGAAACACAGGGGCCTCACGATAGCGCCACGAAACAGTGCAGCTACCCTGCGGCGCTTACTTGCTCGATAACTTGGCTGAGGGAGTTTTTCACACACATATGACGATTGGCAGCTGGTAGGGGGGCTGCCTGGGTCTGCCAGCCACTGTGCGCTTCAGTCTGGCTCGCGCCCTCCCCCTCCGCCTGCTGTGCGCGGCTGGTGTCGGGGGGGGTTGTGCCTTGCGTCTCTGCTGGCTTGTGTATGGTGTGTTCTCTAGGTACCCCGCATTTCTTCTCCGCGACGCCCTTGCTGGGGGCTCCCTGTCTGGCATGGTCTTGGCTGCGGCTTCCTTTTGGTGTGCTCCGGGGGCTGTGCGCTGTGCTGGGGTTCTGGTGCTGTGTGCTCTGCTGCTCCGGTGTTTGCCTTCCATTGACGGCTGTGGCTCGTGTGGGTGCCGGGGTTTGTCTCGGGGCCTCATGCCTGCTGGCTTGCGATCTGCCCCCTGCTGCTTGCTCTGTGGGTCGGGGTCGCCACTCGCTTTCCCAGCTGCCGCCTGTTGGTGTGCCTGTTGGTATGCTCCTCCCCGGTTTTGGGCTCCTCCGCGGCTCCCGCCCCAGTCTGGTGGTGGGGCTGTGTTCCTGCTCCTCTGGCGGCTGCATGGGGGGCCCTGGGGGCTCCTGTTTGCCCTCCCCTGAGTTCCTGTTGGCATGCCAGGGTTCTGCCCCGCTTTTCTTTGCTGTCCCTGTGCGCCCCTGCTCCTCGGGGTGTTGCTGGTGCGGGTGCTGTGGCCTGGCCTTGGGCTTGCTGGGTCCCTCTGTCTGCCCCCCCTTTTTCCGGGCGGCCTTGCCCCTGCTGCGGGCGACCTGTTCACTTGTGCCGTGGGCTCCGCTTGGGTGTGCTGTATGTTCGCCTCCGCTTCCTGGCTGCTGCGTGGCTGGTCGGGGTCGGTGCACGTGGGGGCTCCCAGTTCCTGTTTGGATTTGCTGCCTCTTTTTGAGGGTTGCTCCTTCTTTCCGGTGGAGTGGGGTGTTCTCTTCCTCCCCTCCGGTGGGCTGCGCCTGGTTCCTCTCTGGGCTTCCTGGTGTCGTGCCTGGTGCTCTCTACGGCTCTCTGCCCCCGCTGCCTACGAGCCCAGTTTGCGCTTTTTTGCCTGCCCCCGTCCCATTCTCTGTGTTTGCCGCTCTGTGTTTCCGGGGTTGGCTTGCGCTGGGCTGTTTCTTTCCCTTGGGCTGCCTCCTTTGCGGCTGTTCTGTTCTCCTTTGCTCCGGCCTGGGGCTCCGGGTGTTTGCCCCGGGGCCTTCTGTGTGCTTGGGTTGCTTCGGAGGCTGGCTGGCTGGTGCTGTCTCCGGCTGCTTGCCTCTTCCTTGCTGGGTGCTGCTGTCTTTGCTTGCTCCTGGCTCTGGCGCTCCCTGTTCCTGGCTTCTGGGGTTTCCTTGGTGTTGTCCTGGTGTTCCCCTGCTTCGGCTGCGCCCCTGCTTTGTTTCCTGTGCTTGGCTTTGGCTTGCTGTGGCTGGTCCTAGCCGCCCCTCCTGGTTCCACCGGCGATCCTGCTCTCGTCTGGTCTCTGTGGTTCCGCTTGGTCGGGCCTGGTTTGTTCCTGGTTGGGGCCGCCTGGGGTTGCCTGGTGCTGTTGGTTTCTCAGGCTGGTTTGGTTGGGCTTCTGCTCTTCCTTTCCTTTGCGTCCTCCCTGGGTGTGTTTCCGGTGGCGGTTCGTCCTTTGGTCCTGGGGGTTCATGCCGCTGCTGTTTGGGCCTGGCTGTCTTTCGCTGCTGCCGTGTCCTGGGCGAGGCACCTGTTTTCCCCTCTTCTATTCTGCGGTTCTCCTGGTTGGGGGTCCGTCTCGGCTCCGGGTGCGTTTGCTCCCTGGAGGGTGCTGGTCTCGCCTGGTTCCTATCGTGGGTGCCTGGCTGGGGGCCTGCTGGGGCTTTCCGGCGCCTGTTGGTCTCCTTTTCGGCCCTGAGTCCTTGCCTGTGCTCTCTCTGGGTGTCCTGGCGGGGCGCTCTGCTGGTTTCGGACCGTGTCCTGGTGGTCCTTGGCCTGCTTCTGCCGGCGGTTCTCTTCCCGGCTTGGTTCGCCTCTGGGGGTTTCCGTTGGGTGCTGTTGGGCTCCGGGTTTCCCGGTGCTCCTTCTTCCTTGGCCCTTCCCCCTTTTTTCCCCTGGGCTGCGGTTCCCTTGTTCGGACCTGTGTGGGGTCCTGGGGTTCGGTGCTTCTGGGTTGGCGTGACCGGGTTTGCCTCCTGTTGCTCCGGGTCTGCCGGCTTCCTGGTGGTTTGGCATGGCCTCGGGCTGTGCCTCCTGGGCTTGCTGGCTGTGCTGTCGCTTCTCGGCCTGCTCTGGGGTTTGTTTTGCTGGGCGTTCCTGGTTCTTTCCTGGTTCCGGTTTCCCGGCTCGCTCCTGTCTTCCCTTCTTTCCCCGGGCTCTGCTCCCGGTGTGTCTGTCTGTTTGGGTGCCCCCCCCCTTCTCTGGTTGGGGTGCGGTTCTGTGGTGTTCCTCTTGCCTCTGTGGCATCCGTCCTCCTGGCTGCTGGTTGTCCGGGGTCTGCTGCTGCTTGGCCCTCTGCCTTCTCTGCTTCCTCCGGTTTCCGCTTTGGCGGTTTCCTATGTTTGTTTCTCTTCCGGCATTCTGTGTGGTCCGCCGGTTGTGTGCTGGGGGTCTCTGTCGGCCTCCCTGCCCTTTGCTTTGGCCTGGGCACTGCGTGGGCTCCTTCCGGGGGCTGGTTGGGCCTGCGGGTCCTCCTGCTTCGGCGGGTTGCTTGGCTCCGGTCCTGGCTTCCTGGTTCCTTTTGCGTTTGTTGCCCTGGCTTTCGCTGTTTTCTTGGCTCCTCTCCGGCGTTGGCTGGGGTCGGGCCTGGTCGGTTTTCTGGTCTGGGTGCTGTGTGCCCTGGGGACTTTTCCGCTGCTCCTGCCCTTGCTGCTTGATTGCCCTGGGTGTTGGGTGCCTGTGCGGTCCTCCGCCCTGTTGGTGCCTGGTTGTTTCCTGGTTTGGGTGCTGCTGGGGGTTCCCGGTTGCCCTGGGCTTGCGCCCTGCCCGGTTTTCCCTCCCTTTGGGGTTGGGGGTTTTTGGGGTTGGGGCCGGTGGCCCTGTCCCCGCCCTTGCTGGGCCTGTTCGGTTCCGGCTTGTTGGTTTCCGGTCTTTGGTTGGTCTCTCTGTTGTTTGGTCCGCTGTCGGCTGGTTCTTTCTGGGTCCTCTCTGGTCGGTGGTCTTCTCGGTTGGCCTCCTTTCCCCGGCTGTTCTGGGTTTTGTGGCCGTCCTGGTTCGGTTTGCGGCCTCCTTCCCTGTGGGACTTTTTGTCTCCTGGGGTTTTGGGTCTCTATCTCCTTCCCTGTCCTTTTCCGGTTTGTTGGGGTCTGGCTCCTGGTCTGCTCTCTTGCTGCGTCCTCCCTCTGGGCTGGTTGCCTGGTGGGTGTCGTTTGGTGGCCCTGGTGGTGCTGCCTTTTCTTTCCTTGGTCCTGGGCCTCCTCTGCGGGGTTTGGTTGGCTTTCTCCTCTCGGCTCTCTGGGGGCCGGTTCGTTCGGTTTGGTGGGGTGGGCCGTTTTTCTGGCCTTTGCTTCCCTCCTTCCTTGTTGGTCTGGGTGCTTGTGCCTGCGCCCTGTTGGCCGGCTTTGGCTTCTTTCTTTGGCCTTCTCCGGTGCGGTCGGGGTTTGCTCGGTGTCTGTGCAGCTGCCGGGTCCTGTGTGCCTTCCTGGTGGTGCTCGGCTGGGCTGTCTTGTCCGGTGGGTCCCGTGGCCGTGTCCTTGGGTCTTTTGTCCTGGTTGCCCTGTCTCCGGTTTCTCTGGTTGGCGGCCTCCTTGTTGTGGCCCTGGCCTTCTGTTTTTTTCTTGTTTGGCTCCGGTCCTTGTTTGGTCCCTGCTGTCCTGTTCTGGGTTGCTGGCCGGTTGCTTCCTTCGGTTTCCGCTTCCCTCCTTCTCGGTGCTCCCTTGGGTTTCTGCGTTTGATGTGGTTTCCTGGGTGCGTTTGTGGGTTCGGAAGGCCGGTTTTCTGCTTTGGTATTCTCCACTTTGTAATGAATGGGACGAGGACATAAGGGACCTGGGGGTAATGCTCTATTACTTACCGGTAATCTTCATTACTCCGGGTCCCGTTATCCTCGTCCCATTCATACACCCCTCCCTCCCTCCCTCCCGGACGGCCGGCCTTCCTGTATGGGCTTGGTTGTACAGACGGGATGCTGGGTAAGTACTGCTTATGTACTCCCGGGGGGAGGGGCAGTATTAGGGTCCCAGCATTCCTCTTGTTTTTTCCTGTCTGGAGATGGTTATCTCCACTTTGTAATGAATGGGACGAGGACAACGGGACCCGGAGTAATGAAGATTACCGGTAAGTAATAGAGCATTCTCTGCCACATTGTAGGGTGTCTGCCACTAATGTGTGAGCTTCGGAACAAATATTTACTGAATGCACAGCCCTACAAGTCAGATAGGTGTTAAAAATGTGGTTGCAAAGTGACGTATAATATGCTCTTCAATTAACAGCTTTTGTTTGAATTAATCCACAATACAAAAATAGCCATAAAAACACATACATTTATGCTACCTAATAGTTGTGAGGTCATGATACAGTGTTCATGTGAAATAACATAAAAAGTATCAAGGATAAAGCCACACTTAGTTAAAACACTCTGGTTTTGCCTGCATATATTTGGGTAAATCAGAAGCCACGGACAAGTCTCGTTTTTGAGTTGCCTTTAAGCTATAAAGAACCATCTACAACTGTTTGCGTTTCAACCCATCTTCAGTAAGTTTCGGGGGCCTTCATTAGTACAAGATCTAAGACATCTGTTATTGTAACCTTGAAAATATGTGAGAGGTCTGCCTAGAGATATCATCTAACCACCAGTAAATGCTAAAGCAGCCCAAAAGTAAGCTTAGTTCTTGTCAGTATTACAGTAGCCTGGAGGTATTCCAGGGGAAAGGAATAATAATTGACTGAGTGATGCTTGACTAAATATGTATTTCAAGACCATAAGAGACAGAGGGTCATACTAGTGAGTAGCTCTTATTGTCAAACAATATACCACCTAGAATCTAGACTTGACACATCTACTCCTAAGCAGTACATTATAGACAGTCCTATCCTTATGTAAACAATAGACTTCTGATATCCCATATTAGGCTTTCATTGGATTCCAGCACAAATCCATGGTCAACAATGAAACCACACCATTGGTCTCATCTCATCACACATGGGCATACTAATACAGATTCTGCTCAAGACAACCTCCTCGTATTCTTGCACAGAACACCACTCCAAGGTCAAGGAGTTGGCAAAGAAAGACTGAATGAATGGCACCATCACACGCCAAACCCACAAACTCCTTAGAAAGAGGCAGATAAACCCTAGCAGAATCATAAAGCACACACGCTCGCGACATTGTGAATACTCACAGGTGCTCTAACCTCATGTTCCGGATTCTTGCAGAAGTGATGTGAATCTGGCCATGATCCCACTTGTTGGTGGCATCCCTGAGACGGTGCACACTCTGTCCCAGTAGTGGGGGCAGTATGCTGGAAAAGAGAGAGCGCAGACACTGCTCTAACACCTTCTCACCGTCTGTGGATTCTTGCAGTCTGGGTGGTCTGTAATTTTAGCAACCACGGTGGACAAGTCAAATCTAATGGACTTCAGAGTTCTGACATTAGACCCACTACAACAACAACAGTTATCTCATATACACATTATATATTACTTCAGCACTAAATTATGTGGCAACCGTTTTTGTGACAACGTTTTCATTAATGTTTGAGTCTGTTTGAGGGCATCATATGTTTAGCTGACACTTCGCCCCTATGAAGTGACCTCCTAAACCATGGAGTGCATTATAACTGGGCTTCGCGTGCTCTGCATCTTCATCCTTGCTAGTAATCTGCAGAGCAGTGTTCATCAACAAACACTGTGCACATTAATAGTTTCCTTTGTATATTCAGTGTTGTTGACTGTTGACTTCTCCACACTCCCTCAGGCAGAATAGTCTCCGGGTGGTATTAAGGCAGTGGGCAAAAGGCCCTCCATTCCACTGCTCTACACCAAGAAGCAGCAATGGCCCTGAGGCTTGTAGGCCATCCCTCCTGCCACTGGTTTAGGACCTTGGCATTTCCATTGTATGCAGCGTCTGGTGAAAGGTTAAATGCTCACCGATGCCTTCTTCGACGCTGCACAGTTAGAACTGCAATATGGCGGTGAATTGTTATTTCTGACCAGTTCTGGAATCTCCCCCAAAC
The DNA here is from genome assembly GCA_963921515.1 of Calotriton arnoldi. Taxonomy (NCBI): domain Eukaryota; kingdom Metazoa; phylum Chordata; class Amphibia; order Caudata; family Salamandridae; genus Calotriton; species Calotriton arnoldi. Next base: position 15,059 of record CAWUFW010020681.1, on the reverse strand, counting down.
CTGACGACAAAGGCTCTTCACTAACTTTGATTTGAGCGCTTAAATCATATATAGATGTAGATTCTTCTGTGTAGGGTAACACCATCGCTACTGAGAGATTTTCTCAGGCAATCTATTGGAAATCTCCAATGACCTTCTTGGCGGCCAGTCATTGACACATACTGGCTTGTGTGTTGATTAAAGCCACATGAATAAGGGGGGGAAAGGTAAAACACAAGTGAAGTGTGCTGGTATTACGACAAAAATAATAATAAAAAAAATAAAAAAATCTCTACAAAATAAGAAACTCGAAAGATAAAGAGTAATTCCAGCTGGTCTGCAACTAAGGCTGTTCAAACCCTTGCATCGTCTCGGTTTTACCTCTTACCTACGTATTCTAAGTGTTTTCTTGGAAGAGCACCAGGGGAGAGGAAGATCGGGAAAGAAACAGAAGAGATTATTCCTTTGAATAGATATTCCCAGAAGTGATTTGATGAACCCAGCGCCATTTCAGCACTATCCGCTGTGACGCTTCCCTCTAGCTGGATTGCTTTCATTCTTCACGGGGACAATTGACATCCTACAGAGTGTTGGAAAGATGAGAAGCCGCCATTTGCACCTCTTCTGGAGGTCTGTGATCAGCACTGTGAGAGATGTGCTATAGTTAAGAGTTAGTCTTTTCTAAATATATGTGTGATTAACTTCAGCCACGTTTCGCGGCACATATTAAAATGAGCTGCCCGCCAGCAGTGGGGACCCTCGCCAAGCAGAAAGCTGTTTTAACACGCACTGCAGGTGACACCGGAAGGAAACGCAGCCCTTTTCAAACAGATACATGAAAACTCCCTTCATGCACGTGTGACTAATGCAAGTTGTGTGAGCTGTGTACAAAGCAGACTTCTAGCTGACTTTATACAGAGACCAATGCATTTCGGCCGAATTTGGGTTATTCATAGGTCTACATAAGCCAGGCAGGTGGCCTGATTGCCCTGGTGAGCTCCTAGAAACGCTTAAAAACTGCCTCGGTTTGTGATATCTTCAAGGGTAGCCTGGGGCTGCTTGTGCCTGTGCATCCCCAAATATGCAAGTCATACAAACAGGGCACGAGTCAGGGGTACACGCGGGTGGACGGCGTCCACCCACTATTTTCACAGGGTGAACGCCGTCCACCCTGCCAAGAAGTTGTGCCCCACTGAATAATGTGCTGAACTCGTCCCGGTGTAATTTCCAAACATCAGGACACTTTCAGCAGCGCCTGCATGTTGTCTGCTTTCCATCTGCAACAAGCAACAACGTGCAGGCTGGGAGGGGGCTGTCTTATTTTAGACTCCTGCTGGGCCCATAACAAAGGCTGAATTTGAGGGGTCATCAGGCCTCCTTTTGTTTGAGTCTCATGTCTGGGAGCAGTCAGGAGCCTCATACCTAGAAGCAAACGCAGCAGAGGGGAAACAAAGGTTAGCACTTCACACATACTTAAGAGAGGCAGCTTTTCACTTTGTTCAGGCTCTGTTTACTAGATATGCATGCACTGTAAGAATGTCAGATGTGTTGGTCTCTCCCAGTAGTTACATAATACTAAATGTAATTTATATAGCGCTTACTACCCCTGAGGAGGCGTTAAAATAATTTAAGTACCACTATTTTTTCTTGTATAGCGCTACTCATCCCAAAGCAGAGTGTCAGAGCGCTTTACATCACACATACATAACTTCCTACAAAAATGGCACTGTTCTTATTCAAGCAGCCAATAAGGACCTAGAACTATTCGACAAATACTTTCCCACACTAAAAACCCACACCAACACTCCACCCTGTGCCCTCCAGGACCTAACTACCCCCTCTATCCCTATCTCTCCTGAATCTCAGCGACCTTCACCCTCTCCTAGAACCTTCAAAAGAAGCATTAACAACTCACCTCCCTTAATACCCAATCTCCGACCCTCTACATCTCCACTTTCCGACACCACCCCTATCCCCATAACCCTCTCCCCCCTCCTCAACCCTCTCCCGATCGCCGGAGAAACTCACCACGACAAGGCTACTCTAGCGAATCACAAAAAAAACCCAACCCGCGCCTACCCCGCTCATTTTCGACTACCTCTCTCCCAGCCACTCAAACCTACCACACTACCATCACAGTCACCGAACCCTCCAGCAATACTACCCCAACCCTCTCTTTGCGCCAATGCTCCCCCCCCTCTTACCAATCTGAACTAGACTCACTCAAAACCCATACTAACCTCACTTCCCGGAACCTCCAAAACGTAATCCTAGAAATCAGAAACATCTTACAACTCGCAGAAAACTCTCTCTCTAAACTCAATCATCTTCAAAACTCTCTAGCCGCTGCCAACAACGTGATAAACACTATGCCACTGCCTCTGGCTAATCGAATTCTACGTTCACGCAAACACCCCAGCTACTTAACGGACTTGGAAATCCAAACTCTACTACTTCTCTACGAAACTCCTACTTGCTCCATCACAAATAAAGAAGAACTCTCTATTATCACAGTCCCCATCAACCCAAACAGAACATCCCAACCAAACTACAGAACGATAAACCCGAATAACCTTCAAACAATAACCCCTACCTCTGAAAATCTCGAGCCTTCTTCAAAAAATGCCTCAAACCAGATCTCCTGCCTCCTACTAAACTGCCGCTCAGCCCAAAAACACGCCTCTGATATCGCCGACCTCATTCTAAACCTGAATATGGACATAACCATCCTCATGTAAACCTGGCTCACAGAATCATCCTCGCCATGCCTAGACCTTCTAGTCCCCCCAATCTACAACATCATAAGACTAGACAGACCTAACAAAAAGGGCGGAGGCATCGCCTGCATACACCGATCCGACATCACTATCTCGAAGTTTCACTCCGAACCCCTGGATTCCTGTGAATACCTAGGGATTTCCCTAAAATCCTCAGATAACCACTCCCACAAACTACATATACTCTACCATCCCCCAGGTAAGAACGCGGTTTTCACAGACCAACTTATGGAAATCATTACAACTAACTCGACCCCTCGTTCCAATGACATATTCCTTGGCGACTTCAATCTCCATTGGGAAGACCCCCTTGACAAGCAGGTCAACGCTATCAAGATCTTCCTAGCAGACCATTCCCTGATCCAAGCCATCTCAAAGCCCACTCACTCCAAAGGTGCTACAAGTGTACAAGATGGCTGGATCATCTCCAAAGAAAAATGATTGAATCTATCTCGATCACCCCTCGTGATTGGTCAGACCATCACATTATTACCTTCCAAATTCCCTCCACTAGAAAGAAAACTTACTCACAGCAACTCAAGCCTAAACACTGGATAAGAGACACGAAAAACCTCAACTGGAACAACCTAGCTTCCCACTGTGAAAAAGTTCTCACTCCTCCCAATAACATGTCAGACGTCAATGACCTCACTGCTCACTACAACTCCACGATGACCAAAGTCTTTGACCAAGTAGCCCCTCCAAAACACAAAAGAATTCCGGAAAAGACAAAAACCCATGGTTCACCGGAGCCCTGAATGAAGAGAAACGTAAACTAAGATTAACTGAACGGAAATGGCGACAACATCCATCCCCCCTCCAACTCAAACTACTCAGGAAATCTAGAAACTCCTATAACAAAAGTATTCTACAATCAAAAAAAGACTTCTTCAGATCAGAACTAGACAATGCCAAAAATAGACCGAAGAAGCTCTTTGAAATTCTAAAACAACAATATAACAAATTAGCCAAAACCGCTCTCTTGACCTCGAAATCACAGCTTAGTAGTGAATAATTTTCCTCTTTCTTCACAGCAAAAACCAACTCCCTCCAACTCGAGCTAAGGATGGCAGCAATTAGTTCAGCCACCCCAAAAAGCACACAAGCTGAAAATCCTAAACAACCTGATCTACCTTTGCCCAAAAATAACTCTCATTGGTCTACATTCAAACTTTACGATCTCAGTGACATCACCAAAATCTTAGCAACTATCAAACCCAATAACCACTTCAACGACCCTGTCCCCTCAAACTGCCTTCCGCACATCTATCATATCATCTCCCCTCTCTGGACCAAAATCATCAATGCCTCGCTAGCGCAAGGTCACATCCCGGATTGCCTAAAAATTGGTCAAGTCACCCCTATCCTAAAAAAACCGACAGCAAACACCTCCGACCCTAATAACTTCCGACCTATAACCAACATTCCCATGCTAGCCAAGGTCCTGGAAAAATGTGTTCAGCGACATCTGAACCAACACATCACGGATTTCAAACGACTGCCAATTGGGTTTCAGACCCGGGCATAGCACAGAAACAGCGATTCTGCATATAGTAGACAACGCCCTCCTCGCCCTTGACCATAATGAAACCTGCCTACTAGTCCTGCTCGACCTCTCTTCAGCCTTCGACACGGTCAATCACAACAAAATTCTAAGAAGACTGGAAAACAGGATGGGTTTATCCGGCACAGTCCTTCAGTGGTTCAAATCCTTTCTGGAAAACAGAACGCAATCGTTCATGGTGAATAAAAATCTTTCTCCCTCTTCACCCAACCTACTAGGTGTACCACAAAGCTCAACCCTATCCCCCGCGCTTTTCAACCTTTATGTCGAACCACTAACCGAACTACTACAACAGGCGAATATCTCCTTCCACATGTACGCGGACGACACTCAACTTTACATCAAGATCACCTCCATCGAAGAGATAAAGATGATGAATCAAGCTCTCGAAAAGACCGTCCACTGGCTAACGACCAACTTCCTCAAGCTCAACTCACAAAAAATTGAATTTCTCCTAATCTCCCCCCCAAAAAACTCTCTGGAAATAAAGGAATGGACCAAGATGATCACTGCTCTAAATTGCAAGCCGATTTTGGTGGACTCCACCAAATCGCTTGGAGTTACACTGGACAGTAACCTTAACATGCAAACACACATCAACTTGTTGGCTTTCACCTCAGCTAGCTCAGAAAAATAAAACCATTCATTGAGAACCCTGACCTCAAAACTGCAGTTCAGGCTTTAGTCATCTCAAGGTTGGAGTACGGATGCACTACCCTCTCGGGGCTTCCCAAAATATGTAAAGCCCCTTTAAAAGCCTGTCTCAACGCAGCAGCAAGACTCCTAACAGGATCTAGGAAATTTGACCACATATCGCCACACCTGAAGGTACTCAACTGGCTACCCTACGAAGCTAGAACCCCCACCTAAAGGTGGCCCGCATCACTCATAAATCTCTAAACCACAATACCCCCCAGTACCTTTCCCAAAAACTTACTTTACCTGGAGGAAACAGACACTCTAGGAGCTCTGACAATCTACTCCTGAAACTCTCGCTTCAGCAAGAAAAAAACTTCGGACAGAGCATTCTCCGGAGCGGCACCAAGATTTTGGAACGCCCTACCTCCTAGCATCAGAAAAATCTCTTCTACACCACTATTCAAAAGGGAAGCAAAATCATTCCTGATGAGCAAATTCCTTCCTTAATTACGCATATGCCTCACTGTATGGGGCACTACTATCACACCGGCTATTTCCCTGACTTGCAAGGCACTGATCCAGTCCACTACTTCAACTGTTCTACACTCCCCTAATGACTCCCTAGCCTCTATGACTTACTCGCACCCGAACTTGTTCCTACTGCTCAGAACAAATCATCCCGTTTTATCGCTTCTGCTACCTGTCGAATCTTGTTAATAATATTGTGATATTTTTTCTGCTCTGTTCTTGCAAAATGTTTTTATATTTACTCTGCTCTGTTTTGTAAAGTGCTCTGATACCCTACTCTGGGTCTTGTTCGCGCTATAGAAAACTCTAAAAATAAAAAATAAAATAAACATACATATTAAAGTCGTGGCTTGTGATGCCACTTCCTATGATGTCAATTCCTGTGATGCCACATGTAATGTCATGCGCCGTGATGTCATGCGCCGTGATGTCACGCGCCGTGATGTCATGCGCCGTGATGTCACGCGCCGTGATGTCACTTGCATACTGCCTAACTAGGTTAGTCCCCCCACTTCTTTTTTTAGGACTTGTGCCCTGCATACAAATAACCTGGAAAGGATGGAGGGAGAGAGAAGAAACTGTGAGATGTTGGGTTGGAGAGTAAGTGAGAAAGATTTTAAGCCATATAGCAGAGGTCTTCACACTGGGGGGCGGGACGCCCTGGAGGGGTCTTAAGTGGGCGGGGGGGTGCCAGGCTCTGGCCAAGAGAAGCATCATGCTTTGTTCTTAGTGATAAAAAAAAATGAGCTGCAGTACACCACTTTGTAATGGGCCATCACTAACATCTTTTATAGCCTTATAGCCCGCTGCCGAGGACTATACCAGTTGTTAAAGGCCCTGATCCCGAGTTATAGGCCCGAGCCGCAGGCGAGGGCCTATAACGAGGGAGAAGGGCTATAAGGCTATTAGAACATTCCACCCACTAAGGGTAGAATTTTCCAAATTAAGAATGGAGAAACAAAAAGACAAACATTGGAATGTTGGAGTGCTGGGCTTATACCAGCCATTATAAGCCCAGAGCTACTCCATTGTCTTCAATGGAGCTCCCAACATTCCAATGTTCTAATGTCATTTATATCCTGACTGTGATTGTGTGTAAAAGGGGAAACAGTACTAAACTGCAATGTTTAAATATGTTTAGACATATTTAAACATAGCCAATTTAACAGAATAATTGTGAAAAATTGAGGGGGGGCGATGATTCTTTTTTTAACACAAGGGCGCGGCATTAAGAAGTTTGAAGATCACTGCCATAGAGGAACATCACAGAATGTTAAATGCTGCAGTAAGTTATATTGGGCCTGCTGCTCAGTTCTCTTTCAAAACTGGGTGTGAGCAGTGGTGACTCTGCATTTTGTGACTGATAAAGTGTTTACAGTGTGTACAAGTAACTTTCATTACAAGCCAGCCAGTGGATATGGCTAGGGAAGACCAGGATAGGAGGAATTTGTGCTTGGTTCAGCCTTCTAGGCTTCCATGGGCGATAATAGGAGTACCATTAACGTAGGCAATAAATAAACATTAACAAGACGGACCTGGATCATATTTAGTCACACATTCATTCATCCTTCAAAGGATGATGACATTAGTCCACTGAAGTTGATAAAGTACAATGGGAAGATGCCATTACACTCCTACACCTTTAAAGGGAGGATTGCCTTGAGGAGATGCAATCAGAAGTGAGACTTGTAATTTGCCTGACCCAGCACTTACTTGTTTTGGAAAGGGTACAAATAAAGTGGGAGAACATTGTAGTTTGCCTCATTTTTTAACTCTTGGAGAGACAGTGTCTCCAATGTCAGGACTGGCTGTCTTGAAAAGCCGGATGCAACTTTTCAAATAATATTAGCCTATACGTTTTGTGTCATTATGTTGTGTTGTTGAATTTTAATTTTGTGCTGTTCCTCTTTTGGTGTTCGGTTTTATTTACCACTGTCTGGTACTTGCATCGTGTTGCTGAGTTTTGTTGGTATCCTGTGTTTTATTGTTTTGGGTCGTTATTGTGTTGCTGTTTAGTGCTGTATTTTTATCAGAATTTGGTTTTGTATTGTGTTCTTGAAATTCAGTGTTGTGGGTTTTTTGCATCTCACCTGCAGTATGCTGATTTAAACGTGCAAAAACGTTAAAAGATTTCATGATATAGTGGTAAAAGATATTTGGATGGAACACCACACTTTTTCCCCTCAAGAACATCTTATAGCGAGCCCACTGGAGTAGGGCACAAAAGCAGTTATTCAGCACCAGAGCACTTTAACCCTCACCCAATACTTTAACAACAGTGCCCTAACTGGTTGTCAGATTAGTGTCTTAACTCTGACCCTGCTTCGTGCTGGTAAGAGAAGGCATGTTCTGAGTGAACAAGGCAGAGAGAAGCACACTGTCATGAGAGCAGAGGTCACCAGCCAGAGCCTCTTGCTCATGGGTGGCTGTTGCATGAATAGCAGGAGAGGGAGAAACAAGCCTGGAACCAACAGATGAGGAGATTCAATCTCATGCAGCACTTCTATTAAAGCAACCCAACCAAATCAAACCTGCCAAGCTTTTGTGTGAAACTGGCAAATACAGGGGCAGGAGAAGGAGGTTTAGAAAATATTTATAAAGTAACATTAGCGTACATATTTAGAATGTCTGACTTTTGTCAGACTATTACTAGCGTGTTAATGCACTTTTTTAATGTCTTGCTTTTACATTTCATGAAACAAGAAAAAGGGTTCAATCCACTTGATTAAAAAATAGGTGTGTTAAGGTAGATGAGACTACACCAGTGAAACCCTTCTTCACACTAATGGAAGCTAGGTGCCGCCTACTGACTGGAACAGTTGATGCTCTCACCAGACCCTTCAAAACTGGACGCACAAATAAGTCATTCAGGAAATTGCATTTCCTATAACCACTGCCGACAGAAAATCGGATCTTGTGGCAGAGACAATTAAATAAAGCATTGGTAATATTCCCTTTGAACCCTTAAACCTTGTTCTGACATTTTGCTGGTAATGTGTGAATCACAAGTAATACTCCAGGCGAAGATAGCTGACTGGCAGACAGGGATCAAAGCCAGACCATCAGCCTTAGAAGATAAGGTAAAATATTTGCACAGGCCCCAAAAAGGAATTTGGTCGGAGTCTATAAATCTTAGTCAGCTGTGTGTGCGGGAAGGATATGTATGTGCCAGAAAACAAATGAGTGCCACTTGCCCGATTTTCAACGTTCAATTTAACAAAAGCATAAAAACAAACTCCAATAACTTCTGAGGAAGGGTCAAAGGCAAGATTCCCCAGTGTTCCTTCTGGTGGCTAAACTGATCAAAAAGAAGGGCAACCCAACTATTTAAGATGATTTGACCAATATGGAGAATAGCGGAAGGTTCATGGCACCGTGGGGATGTAGGCTCCTACCCTGGAAATTAACAATTTTACCTGAGGTTAACCAAGATTCTCAAGTAAAATCCTCAACAAGGACAGATGGAATGGATACTTCTCTAATAATGCAGCTTAATCAATGCATGGCATAGTCATGCTCCTAATTCAACCTCAAAACGTCCAAAAGTTAGGGAGATGCAGGAGACCTTAAGAAAATAGGTCACTAAAACATCACCATGAATAGGGATATGTTCACCCAGTGATCCTTGAACACAAAACATTCAGAGAGGAGGCAGGTGGTTTATACTGTGAATCAGAGAAGAAAGGAACCGAGCAGGCACCAGTGCCCCAAGTGTGCAATGTGTAAACTATAGTTCAGAGGGGTGGGGATGGGGCAGCCATCATATGTTATCACGTTGTGGGAGGTAAGCGACGAGGAGCAGGGATGAGTACTTATTTTTATCTTATCATATAAATCAACAGGAACGTATGACATTCTCAGTCGGGTATTTTCCTGATGATCTCCAGTACATTTCATCTATCCTCTAAGGATATCAATGCCATAGAATATGGGGACAAAGTGGGTTACAAGCAAGCCTTTATAAAAGGTCCTCAGCATCAGGTGGGACAGCTGATTTAATACAGTACAATGCAGATGCTTTTTGTGATGAGCTGTACACTTAGAGAGCCATGGAAAACAACCACCTCCCTGTATTTCTACATTAATTGTAATCTAGCAAATCATTTTTTTTTTTAACTCTCCAAAACGAACATGGGGTTCCTACTTAGACACCTCAGTAAATTATATGGCATGACACCTTGCCAAGGGTGGTTTAATCCTTAAGTAATAGCATACGATGGCTATGTGGGCAACCAAAGAAATGTCCTTCAAATTTAGATGAACCAAAATGTTTGAAATCATCAGTGTAAAAACAGTGTGAGATTCAGGGCAGGTCGAGGTCATTGGATTTACCTGCCCCGAGCAGCCATGAAAGGCATGGCAGTCCCTGGGCAGGGAAATAAATCAACGGGCCCAACTCAAAGGTAGGAAACTCCTGAGTGTCAGGACCAACACTTTTTTGTTTTTTTTCTAAAACACAATTAAACTTTGGGAGTTTCTTTAGAAAACCAAACAAGTTTGCTGAATGAGTCTAAAAACATTGTGCACATTTGACAAATGTCCCTGTCTGTGAATTCATCTGGCGTATCAATGGATGAATTGCTGGCAGTGAGATCCCTAAAAGGCAGGGAGGAATCTCTGTTAGGGAAGTGGAGGCCAGTACTTCCACCGACCTGGAGAGTGGTGTGCCACAGATTGAGGACACATTGACCTCCTTAGTCATCTTCTTATGTCACAAATGAGTTTACCCACATATATGTTGGTTTTATGCACAGTAAAAGAATCGGGCAGTCGTTTTTAATTCATTTTTTGATTTTGTCTGACAAATTTGGCACCAATAAATTGATATATTTTAATGTGGTTTTATTAATGTTTATTGTCAAGTTTTGATACAGTTCATATTAAATTTAACAATGAAGACTAATTTAAAACACCAAATAGTAAATGGTGATGTTATTAAAGGAATGACAACGTCCTTTTTTTGTTTGAATCCGTTTTATTAGTTTTATTTAACAAAGCATACATCCATAACACAATTCCACACTTGTTTAGGCTACACCCACTCTTTGTTGCACTTAAGTTTGGCACTTACATGGAGTTAATTTGCACATAATAATTACATTTTACATATTAAACACTCTGTCATTATATCTTCTTGCGCATAGCTCATTTAGCCCCCATCCGTACTGTCAGTTGGGGTGCTTCATTGGTATTGTACTAGTGCGTGAGCTGTGGGTCGGTCTGCCAACTCAGGAGGCGGGCAATAACATTCGGGACAACTTAAACGGAACTAGGAGAATAATACTCTTTTTAACTCGAACTGGAGCAGCCCTTTCCCGTTTCACCTCGTCACGGTCCACATCTGGTGTTATCTAGCTGTGGTTTAACTGCCATTCCCTCTACCCTCTACCTTGGATATTAACTCGCGTCATCTAATTCACAATGTGTAGTGGTTATGGGTGCCAATAAGTCATCAATGTCAGCGTCTTGCCTCTGCAAGTCACACAATGTCTGCAAGTCGCACAATGTCATGTCCCAGTATGTTGCAATTGGGATTTTGCGCAGGCCAAGTCTGTCCTCCCTGTGTAGTGCAACGGAATGACATCATCTGGACCAAAAAGGGTTGAAAAGGTAACTTTTCATTCTAACATGGATTTATAGACATAAAAAAGTTTGCCCAACTGTGAAGCGATTTGAAAAGACAATGTTTAATCCTATACATTTTTCAAATGTTATTTTCATTGCGGACTATGCTAATTTATTACATGATAACGTGTTTAATGGTTTATGTGTAAACCAGAAACAGCATTACACATAAATATATTTTAAAAAATGATGGAAAGTTATGTGGGTAAAATGTTTCAGAAAGTCTTTAGTTAATGATTAGACAATGTTGCTAATCTTATGAAAATAGATGAAGTGCTTACAGGACATAAAAATGGTAGTAAATCACTAAAAGCAGGCACAAGGGAACATAAATATGATGTTCAAACAGCAGCTTTTCAATCACACCAGATCATATGAATTTCTTAATTACTGTTTATGTTAATCTTTACTTTTCAAAGGCCACATTGTTTGCTTTGGCGTAAAGTCTCCACCCCCTGCCACAGACACAACATACACCTCACCCTCTGTAATATAGTGGAATAAAGAAAAATGACAGAATAAATGCTAAGGAAAACACAATTATTTGCTACCTTCACATAATCACAAATCCAATGGACCGTAAAGTGAACCTGTGATGCTTGTGGACATGGCTTTATTTGATGTCATCTGGCTGTTGTTGCAATGTTGACTCATTGTGTTGGTGGATTCTAAAGTGATTGGTAATGAGATTGTTTCTGTTATGGTTTCCTGTCTGAAAGGTCACGTGTCACTGTCTGGATACTTGAGTGCATTGCTTCATTGATCGAACAGCTTAGTGGACAATACCTTCGAATAGACACCAGAAGTGAAGAGGAATACTGAAGTAGTTGTTCTGGTAATGTTGCAGCAATCTGCAGGAGATACTTAAGGTAATGGTTTGTCAAAACACTCTTACCAGCCAGATCAAAAGCTCTGATCTCAGCATCTCATGAAGGTCCTAAAGTAGTAGTAAGGTTTCATATCTCACTTAGACCACCGATCAATAAATGAAGTGAAAACACTTTTTCTGAGACGAGAAAGTTTAATGAAGGTGATAAAAGCTACGGCCTTGCAACAATGTGCAGGCCTGCAGAATGCTTTACTTGAGTGCAATAGGCTGTGCAAAAGGAAGCAATATAAATATATACAGCCTGCACATAACTGTAAAGGGTCGGGCCCTAGGCTCCCATGCACTATGAGTAATGACACAGAGGCTTACATGGTAGATATGGCCTAGGGCACGTGCGCCCGGCCCCTTTTGCTGGAAGGGTCACATGTCCTGTGACACCTGTGATTGATGGGTGTGGGTTGGTAATGTAAGCCAGCCCTCGGGGAGTGGCTGGTACAAGAAGCATTAGAACAGTGACCAGCCGGTCACTACACTAACCACTGCTGGTGCTCGGCAGGAGCGCGACCCCAACGCGCACTTCTTAAACAAATTAGAAATCCTCTTCATCAAGAAAGAGCCGATACTGTGAACAAGGTCCTGCCTGGATCGAAATGTGTAGGAGCTAATCCAGTAAATCTTTCATTTAAGCACAATAGCTAGGAATGCGGCTCTTTCTTGACAATGAGGATTTCTAATTTGTTTAAAAAGAACGCACTGGAGGTCGCACTCCTGCTGAGCACCGTCACCTTCCAAAATTGTGTGAATTTTTTTTATATATGTATATATAGGTAGATATGTGTATATATACATACATATATATGTACATGCTGCAAACTGTTCTCCATCGTCGTTTAACATGCAGTCACAAGGTGAAAATAAACGTGGTGGTGCAACTGTGAATTGGCCTCTGTAATTTCTTCTGGTTTATATATGTACATACATATATATGTCCACAAAACACCATTCGGCTGAACCCGAGCCTCTTTAGACGGCGGGCAACACGGCAGGGGTAGCCACCCCCAAATATCCACACATCAAATCCAATGTAGAAAGTACGTGTCTTGAAAAAACACTGGAGCCGCGGCCACAATTATAATCGTGTTTATTGCAATACTAGGTCCACGCCCCTTTTTACACCACTTTGCAAACGCGGCTTCTGGTGCACTGCTGGTGGGGCGATGAGGTCCTCTTGTGTCCTGAGGACCTCAGGACACAAGTGGACTTCATCCTCCGAGCAGCAGTGCACCAGAAGCTGCGTTTGCAGCGTGGTGTAAAAAGGGGCGTGGCCTAGGAACATCTCTCTGCAACGCAGCTCTGTGGCGCTTACTGGAGGTACCTGGTGGGCTACTTGGCCACCAGGGACCTTCAGGATTCAAGGGGACTTAATAGGGATATTATAGTTAGAAATTAGCATTTAAAAAACATTAGAAATTCACTGAAAAAATTATAGGTTTCAGGCACGTTATAGTTAGAAATTAGCATTGAAAAAACCTTAGAAATTAACTGAAAAAACCATAGGTTTCAGGGACGTTATAGTTAGTTGGACATTTCACTCATACAAAACCATAGAAATTCCGCCGTTATAGTTAGTTCAGCTAACTATAACTCGCGCCCCCGCAATGCACTGCTGATGACGTCACATATTACATCATTCATGACATGGTCAGTGACATCACTGATGACATCACTGATGGCATCACTGATGACATCATCCACGTGAAAATCTGATGCACCTCCTCACACTCTAATATAACCTTTGATACACCCACTGTAAAATACAGACTACCATTTTCGAAACCATCGACACACCAATACCAGTTACTACATACGCACTCACTGATTCCTAGGTCTACACACACATCCACTCATTCACCCATACAATCACTCATACATGCAGTCACTCATCAATACAACACTATCATATGCACTCATACACCTATACAGACACTCACACACCACCACTCATCCAGAGTTACTCACACACCTAGTCAGTCATGCAAAGAATCAATCACACTTCCATTTACTGACCTATACAGTTATACACACACCACCTCACTTATTCATACAGATACTAACACATACTTACTCTCTTATACAATCACTGATACAAGTACACACTCATCCATACAGCCACTCTCACAATCACTGACTCTCACGTATAGTCATTTATATACTCCAACTCTCACATACACTGCCTTTTACATGTGTAGTTACTTGGACATGTGCCACTGAGACATCCATTCACTCACCAACACACCCATACACACACTCACCCACCCATACAGCTGTTTCCACATGCACTCTTGAACCCATACACCCAGTGAATCAACCACTCAAACATCTATGCACAGAGTCACACACCTCCCACCCACCCACACACACACTCAGGCACCCATACAAATACTCAGGCAACCAATCGATAACCCATATAGACACTCATGTAGCTACTGACCAACCCATGCAGCAGCTTATACAACAACAGACAGACTGATACAGACATTCACAAAGTTTAGTCACTAACCCATGCATTCAGTAAGACACATGTAATCACTCACTTAAACAGTCAGTCACGCACCTACTAAATCCTCCATCCAGACACTTATACACCCACTCATTCTTCAATACACCTTGGCATATATATAATACATATTTAAACTTTAAAGAAACACACAGTCACTGGATGATGTCATCAGTGATGTCATCAGTGATGTCACTGACCATGTCATGAATGATGTAATATGTGACGTCATCAGCAGTGCATTGTGGGCGCGAGTTATAGTTAGCTGAACTAACTATAACGGCGGAATTTCTATGGTTTTGTAAGAGTGAAATGTCCAACTAACTATAACGTCCCTGAAACCTATGTTTTTTTTCAGTGAATATATATATATATACTACTGGCGGACGCCATTAGGTAGTTATAGTTAGGACCATGTTTCCAAAGGAAAATAGTTTTTTGACTTGCCTATATCTTTGGCGCCGCTTGACGAATTTTCATGAAATGTTCCCAAAAAAGAGTGCGGGTGAGAAGGTTTCGGGGTGATCTGTCAACCGAGGGCTGGAAAAAAGGGGTGTCAAA